>CAIGQQ010004210.1:1145386-1188167 GCA_903798035.1 Danio albolineatus
TATATATATGTGTGTGTATATGTATATACTTGTCCATTGGGAGTTCAGAAAGAACATAGGAAATCGAAAACAGTGCAACATATGGACGGAGAGTACTTCTATCCTTCATTAAACATAATGTTTGTTTTGACCAAGGTCCATAGTCTCTTAGCAGAAAGACAAAGCAAAGATAAACGACCTCACACACACTGACAGCACCTCATCTACCCTAATTTACATCCAGGCAAATATTAAAAGAGAACAAGCAAAGACAAAACAAACTATTCAGTATGAATCCAAAAAAAAGGTGGAAAGGTCCTAAAAGCGTTCACAGAATCATACATTAACATGTAGCCACAGGAGGGAACTATGAGAAGTTCATAAATAAAACTTCAAAGCCATTGGTAATTGTTGTCATCCCTCGCAATGGCGTTGTGTGTGTTTTTTTCATCTCTCTCATCAGCGGTGCTCCCACCAGTCTCCACTTTGTTCTGGTTGTCGGCGTGTGGAATAATGGGCGAGTCGCATGTGTACGTTTATCTAATTAACATGTGACACACACTGAGAGTCAAATGAAAGGCACGGCCGGGGATCGCCGGTGAGCTGGAGAAGAAAAGCCGCCTCCCACCGAAGTCGCAGTTGGACTAAAGTCGCAGTTTGTTAACAGATCTCTACCTTTGTTTGTGCCAGGATTCGTTTGTTATAATTGTGGAGAGAAGATGGAGGGAGGAGGAGGTGACTGAATTGAAGCTTTCTGTCTGTTGTGAGGCATTGTGCTACAGATTGACTTCACTTAGACCTCCATTAATGGATTGTTATTCTTCTGGGTTTTTGGGGCCTTGAGATGTCCTGACTTGTTGTGTGGTTTTAGCTTATGACAACTAAAATGTGACAGGAACAAACTTACATTTTTATACCCAAAAAATGAAAATTACTCCCATCAAGTGTTTCAATATCCTACTCTTGTCACAAAAATGTTTCAGTTTCTTCCTTCTGTTGAACACAAAAGAAGATATTTTAAAAAGAAACATGTATCCATTGGCTTTCATAGTAGGAAAAACAAATATATTTAAAATATATTTTCAAAAAGTCAAAGATAAATTCCAACAAATGTATTCCATTTCTATATACACTAACTGACAAAAGTCTTGTCGCCTATCCAAGTTTTAGGAAAAGCAAATTATAACTTGACTTCTAGTTGATGATTTTGTATCAGAAAAGGCTTATATGAAAGGCAAAGGCCTCTAGATTACGCTTATTTTACCAAAATAAATGACCATGCCTTGATTTTTAATTATTTAATTAGGACAGTAAGGTCTGACTTTGTAATAATGTAGAGTACACAGTAACATATAAAGTCATGGTGCAGTAGAAAAATAATTAATATTGTGTATGTCTCCCATGAACTTGAGGGACTGCATCTATACATCTCTGCAATGACTCAAAAAACGAATTAATACAGTAATCTGGAATGGCAAAGAAAGGGTTCTTGCAGAGTTCATCAAGATTATTTCGGTTCATCTTCAATGCCTCCTCCATTCTACCCCAGACATGCTCAATAATGTTCATGTCTGGTGACTAGGCTGGCCTTTTCTGGAGCACCTTGACTTTCTTTGCTTTCAGGAACTTTGATGTGGAGGCTGAAGTATGAGAAGGAGCGCTATCCTGCTGTAGAGTTTGCTCTAACTACCTTAGAGTTAAAATAAACAGTTTATATGGGAAACCATATAACCAACGATTTACTATTAGCTGCTGACCAAGGGTGCATCTCACTGTTAGTCCTGCTAGATCGTAGTGCCGCATTTGACACAATTGACCACAATATCCTCATAGATCGCTTAAACTCTACAGGTGTCCAGGGAACGGCTTTACAATGGTTCAAGTCATACTTAACTAATCGTTACCAGTTTGTGAATATTAATGGACAACCTTCACAAGTCAGGCCAGTAAAGTATGGGGTGCCTCAAGGATCAGTTGTAGGCCCTTTGTTGTTTACAATATACATGCTGCCCCTGGGAGACATTATTAGAAGACACGGTATCAGCTTTCACTGCTATGCAGATGATACTCAATTATATATTTCTACTAAACCTGACGAGACGTCTAAACTGTCAAAACTAACCGAGTGTATTAAAGATGTTAAAAACTGGATGACCAACAACTTCCTTCTCTTAAACTCAGACAAAACTGAACTATTACTTATAGGACCTAAATCCTGTACACAGCAGGTCTCACAACTCGACCTGCAACTAGAGGGATGCAGAGTTAGCATTAGCTCTACTGTTAAAGATCTGGGTGTCATATTAGACAGCAATTTACCTTTTGAAAACCATATCTCCCATATCACAAAAACTGCATTCTTTCATCTGAGAAATATTGCTAAGCTACAAAGTATGCTATCCATCTCAGATGCAGAAAAGCTAGTTCATGCTTTTATGACTTCTAGGCTGGATTACTGTAATGCTCTGCTCGCTGGTTGCCCAGCCTCCTCTATTAACAAACTTCAGCTAGTACAAAATGCAGCCGCCAGAGATCTTACCAGGTCTAGAAAATATGATCATATCACCCCAATTTTATCCTCATTACACTGGCTGCCTGTTAAGTTTCGTATTGAGTTTAAAATATTACTTCTTACTTATAAAGCATTAAATAATCTAGCTCCTGTTTATCTAACCAACCTTCTGTCTCGCTACAATCCAACCCGCTCTTTAAGATCTCAAAACTCAGGGCTTCTAGTAGTACCCAGAATAGCAAAATCAAGTAAAGGGGGTCGAGCCTTCTCATTTATGGCTCCTAAACTCTGGAATAGCCTTCCTGATAATGTCCGAGGCTCAGACACACTCTCACAGTTCAAAACTAGATTAAAGACCTATCTTTTTAGTAAAGCATACACTCAATACATCACCTAGCGGTATGATGCATGAATGTGCTCCATGCATCTCTTTTATATACACTATGAACTGCAGCTACGCTAATTATTCTCTTTGTTCTCTATTTCCACCTGGGGATACTCATCCCCAGGCCCCCAAAGGCTATGCAGCGCCACGGATGCGATCCAAGACCCGTGACGAGACGATTCCAAGGCTCCATAATCCTGGACCTCGCTGTATCCTGAGCAGCTGCTTGGCGGAGTAGCAAGCAAGAGACGGATTCCTGTGACCCTCCAAGGACAGACGAGCCTCAAGTTCTCCAACCTCCTGCGCCTAGACTGCAGCTAGAGCTGCGCACCGATGGATTACTCTTCAGTGTTTGGACTCGAAGTAGTGAATATTAAACAACACTGAACTGAACTGAACTCAAACATTCATTCATTCATTTTCTTTTCGGCTTAGTCCCTTTATTAATCCGGGGTCGCCACGGCGGAATGAACCGCCAACTTATCCAGCATTTGTTTTACGCAGCAGATACCCTTCCAGCCACAACCCATCTCTGGGAAACACATCCATACATTCTCATTCACACACATACACTACGGACAATTTAGCTTACCCAATTCACCTGTACCGCATGTCTTTGGACTGTGGGGGAAACCGGAGCACCCGGAGGAAACCCACGCAACCACGGGGAGAACATGCAAACTCCACACAGAAATGCCAACTGGCCCAGCAGGGGATCGAACCAGCGACCTTCTTGCTGTGAGGCGAACGTGCTAACCACTAGGCCACCGTGGCGCCTGAACTCAAACATTAAGAACTAAACTGACATTTTCAATTTATTATAACCTTCTATGTGAAGCTGCTTTGACACAATCTACATTGTAAAAGCGCTATACAAATAAAGGGTGAATTGAATTTCATTTAATTAAAATAATATAACACTTTTGAAAGAGTTAACATTATCAACACTCAAAGTGTTAATTAACAAACTCTTATAGAGTAAAATAAAACACCACAAAGGATCATATGAACACCACTCAGTGTTGTGTGTTAACACTCTTAAGTCAAATTTTCAACACCGCATGGAAATAAAAATATATTTTGTTTAATATCGGCAACACTTTATTAACTGTTCCGTTAATGTTTAAGGAAAACAATTCAAAACAGTCACAGACGGTATTTTCTCATATTTTAACCAAAAGGTGCTTTATTTTCTTTCGTTTTAATATAACATAGTTAGTACAGGACAAAGTGAAGATGAAAATCTATGCTTTTTTGTGAGATATTTAAAACTAATGTATATACAATGATTTGGATGTCAAATGTCTATATACAAACATTTTAAGTATACTTTTACTCACCAGTTGAAAGAAGAAAAGGGCGTCTGGAAAAATCCCTCAGGGATTTTGCCGCATAAATTCTCGGATGTAGTAGTCAACACTGTATTAGTGTTAGATACATGTAACTGTGACAAGGAGGCAAATCAGCTTCTAACACTGAGAGGGTTATTTTATCTTTATCTAACTCTAGAATTTCAACACTTTAGTCTGAATTGCTGCAACAATCAAAATTTAACACTAATTAATTTGCTGTGTAGGCAGCACAAATGTCTTGATCCTTCACCAAACTTGACTGATTTCTGTGAGAATCTTGGGTCCATGCGGGTTCCACCAGGTCTTCTGCAGTATTTGTGATGATTGGGACACAGTTCAACAGATGATTTATTGGAAAAATCTTTTGCCACTTTTCCAAATAATCAAGTAGAAGTCAAGTTATTATGTGTTGCTCTTACAACTGGAATCAATGACAATACTTTTGTCAGGTAGTGTATTTGTGTAAATTATACAGCTATGGAAAAAGCCATGGCTTTTTTGTTTAATTCTGCTAACTACTGATGTAATTTCTTTAGAATTTTAAATACCAATTATTAACCGTCAGTTCAACTCTCAAACACTTTGAGTTTGGGAAAAAAATAGAACTTTTTCATTATTTAAGTGGTCATATTATGTAAGAGATTTCAGTTAGTTCAATACCACTGGTCAACACAATGTCAACAATTAGACAAAAATAACGTAAACTAACCAATATTCTTGACTATAAACCTCTCTGTTTGTAACAAACAAACTTCCCCTTTAAAAGTCAGAATATTTAAAGAGGTGAACGCCAAAGAGGACAAGCTTCTCAAAAGTGAATGAAAGAGGAAAAATGTGGGGGGGAAAAAATGATGCAAGTCAAACCCGAAGGGAGATGCTGATTTAAACAAGTAAATCTTGGCTTGTCTATTTTCAGCAGATGCAAAGAAAGAGTGAGAGAGAAAGAGAGAGAGAGGGAGAGAGAGAGTATCAGACGAGTGAGTTTATCAGCATGGCACCTGCTCTGGTACATTCTTGATGAAGCAAAGGTTGTCTTCATTAAGGGCATTAATATTCATGACGCATGGTAATTTTGACACAGAAAAGGTCTCCGTAACCTTTTCTTGTGTGAGAATTTTTTACTTCTCAAGGAAATTACAGTCCGGCAATGACTTAATTAATGCTTGCTTTCTGGGCTGCAGTTTGAGGGCCTGTCAGTTTGGTGCTGCCCAGGCTGTCAAGCAGGCACAAGGCTGGGGAGGAGAGACAGATTGAGAGAAGGAGGGAGAGATGCAGACTACACCCAGAACAAGACCTGCTTTTCTCTCCTTCTATCTGGGCTTTCATATTCAGCGTTCGCATTTTACACTCATCCATGACCTTGTGCTGTTTCCCAAACAGTTAACTACGACCTTTCGTCACCTTCTATACAATCAAACTTTCCATTCAGCTATTTATTCTCTCAAACTTTGTGATTAAAACGCTGAACGAATGGCTGATGAGTTTGTCTGCGACGCATAGCTGAGAAAATGTATCTCGCAACCTAAATCTCCCTCCCTCGTTCGTGCCACACATGATGTTTTCGCTGGCAAATCGCAACCGTTTTTGCCCACCAACATCAGACTGTAAAAAATGTGAACATAAGGTAGCATTTCCTTTATCATGTCTCATAAAAATAGCAATTTGCTGAAGCTCTTGTAGCACAATATGGAAGGCGGTGTGGCTTGCTGATAATGTTGAGATGACAGATTGTCCTATACTGGGAGGTTTCCGTCGAATCTGTTGGCTGGCGTAATAAATTGTGCGGAATGAGAGAGGCAGAAACAGAGAAAGAAGGCTAACGAGGGGTGGGGAGAAGAAGAAAGCGCTCTTTCGCGCCAAAACAACCCCTTTAGTCAACAATGAAAACTGAGCTAGCGGTGTAATTACACACAAAAAGAATCTGCTTGTAATTAGGTTGTTATGGTCTCATCGCTAGCAGAGCCGCTTCCTCAGACGCCGCTGCCATTCATGACCAGACGGTGGTAAAGCGAGGGCCGAGGGGCTTCCAGCTCCAAGGAACCCCTAAAGAACAGCTCTCAAACTTGCTCTCAATCACCTGTTTCTCAGAATAGCAGCCAACCAAACAGTGGCTCTGAGAACGACAAGAAAGGCTTGATAAGAGGCTTGATTACGCGCTAAGCGCTTGAAGGAGGGGGGATGCTCAAATACATCTCAAGGACAGAAATAATTAGCTTACAGGGAGACAATTTCTGACAGAATCTGACTGGAACATCCTTAAAGAACTCAACAGCACATCGCTGACACATTTTGGTAAACAAGACTCCAACTTTAGCAGCACAATGAAGCAGAACGCCACTAATACACAGTATGAAGATCTGACACAGACATACTAGAACGATATTATAGCATGTTTTGAATGCTAGCTGGTATTAGCAGTTATACACCGGAGTATGAATAGGATTTGATTAGATTGAGGGTCATTTAATGTTAAACAAAATAAAACAAATGTCCTCACAAATGTGGACTGATTAATAAAGAAATGGCTTTTATGTAAACTGATTCTTGTTTGGGTTTAAATTATGCACAAAATAAAAAGTATGAATTATATGAATTAGTAAAGATTACCTCCATGAAGTTGGCACCTAATAAAAATAAATAATGCCCAAAATATGCCATTCATTTTCAATCAATTTGTGCTGCAAAAATGGATGTTTGTGCTTGTTTTGGTGTCTGAGATATTTTTTATTTATTTTTTTATTTTTATTTTTGGCAGTGTGCCGTCACTTTCCACCCTATGTTGCTCAAATCGCTCTAAATCAGCACTGTTCGTTTGTGCTCGATTTGTGCTTGTTTGTTCCTTTAAAACAAATGCTGTATCTATTTTCCTTGTTTAGATAGAAACAACATATTGTGGGGGGGGGGGCGTGACGTCACTTTCCACCCTAGTTCCTTTAAATCCCACACAACTTGTGTCATTCGTTTGTGCTCAATTTGTGCTGGTTAATGCCGTTAAATCAAACGCTGTGTCTATTTATGCCAGTAAAATGAACTTCACATATATTTGTGCACGGATATAATATTTTCATTTTGTGCTTCAATAATTTTTTTTGTGCTTTTTTAATTTATTAACTTTTTTCAGCAATTAAATTATATTTATAGGTCATTCAAAGGTCTCTTAGCACCCCAGCTTCTCCATATTCAACAAAATTATCTTGCTTGTCAGGGCCCCCAAAATATTGTGGTAATATCTAAACAAGAAAAATAGATACAGCATTTGTTTTAATGACACAAACCAGCACAAAATTGAGCATAAAGAACTGTTGATTTGAAACGATTTGCACAACCTGGGGTGGAAAGTGACATCACACAGTCAACATAATACTGCTTAATATCACAGACACCAAACCAGTACAAACTTTTTTCTTTTTTTTTTCTTTTTTTCTTTTTTTTTAATTATTTTCTATTATTAACAATGTTTTTAGTGAATAAAAATAAATAAATATAGCACATCCAGTATATACTGGTTCACAGACAAATAAGTCTTATGAATCAGTTATTTTTGTAGTAAATCAAATTCATATATAAACTAGTATAAACTGATTCACATATAAACATCTCTTTTTTAATTAATCAAAAATTATAGACTAATAGACAGACAAAACACTTTCGTGGGGCTGTTTTTTTTCAGTGAATCAAAAGAAAAACATATAAAGAGAGAATACTGATCCAGAGACAAATGACTCTTATGAACAGAATCATTTTAGTGAATCACATAGCACAACTAAGCTAAACTGATTCACAAATGAATGACTCTTTTGAACTGACTTATTACAATGAATCAAAAACATACGAGCCTAAATGAGATACAAACAAATCTAATGCACAGTATTGACTCATATTGAATAAAATAGCTATAAAGACAAAATAAGCATAGATTGAGAAAAACCACACTGATCGATTCATGAATGACTTTGGTAAAGATAAACAAAATATGATTTATGGACCAGTACTTTACAATACATGAAAAACATGTAGCACAACTGGTACAGATGCATTCACAGACAACAGACTCTTGTAAATCAAGCATTTTTAGCAAATTAAAGACATATAATGCATCTAGTGATGACTTATGCACAAACAATTGACTGTTAAACTGTTTAAAAAAGAGAGAAGAAACCCTAAGTTACCAATTAATGAATGACACCAGATATCCATTCATCATTCATTTTCTTTTCGGCTTAGTCCCTTTTATTAATCCGGGGTCGCCACAGCGGAATGAACCGCCAACTTATCCGGCATTTGTTTTACGCAGCGGATGCCCTTCCAGCCACAACCCATCTCTGGGAAACACATTCATACATTCTCATTCACACTCATACACTATGGACAATTTAGCTTATCCAATTGACCTGTACCGCATGTCTTTGGACTGTGGGGGAAACCGGAGCACCCGGAGGAAACCCACGCAACCACGGGGAGAACATGCAAACTCCATACAGAAATACCAACTGGCTCAGCCGGGGATCGAACCAGCGACCTTCTTGCTGTGAGGCGAACGTGCTACCCACTAGGCCACCGTGGCGCCCTAGCACACCAGATATCCTTATGAAATTAACACAATATCTAAATCATCACCACCATCATATTGTCATGACATTCAGTAATTAAATATACAAAGGACATTATAACTTCTGGAAATCCTGAAATCTTTACACAACCCTGAATCTATATTACATGAAAAAGTGTTTCTTGTTTTATGTGAGTTCTGATCAAAACCTGAATAACGTATAAAAGCATCCACACATCCTCAATGCTAAATAACCCAGATTACTAACAAACTCACAGACTTTTTTCTTTCTTTCTTCATGTTTTATTGCTTATTTTGGCACAATACAGCACCTACAGAAGTAAAATGATTCTAGATCATTACTCATGATGGCAAGACAGTTGGGATACTTCAAATCAGTAGCAGCACATCCATAGGATCCCTAACAGGACGTGCTCCACCACTCCTGACACTCCTGTCATTAGCAGAACTCCATATACCGCACCAACGCTGAGGATGTTTTCCTGCTTTTCCTCGCAAATATTCACAATAATAATACTTTCCCGAGCAGCAAACATCCCCTACCACAGCTCATTTCCTGTAAACACACAATGCAACGTCTCAGTGTCTTCACAACCAGGGATTCATTACGAACAAACCTGCAGACGTTGCCAGCCTCCGCTGTTGCGTGTACGTATTTATGCGTGTTTGAGTAAGAGAAAGGGTGCGGGAGAGAGAAAGAGAGAACATTGTCACACATCTCTTGTCAGAGACAAAGAAAATATAAATATGTAAATTGTATTGTCACAGACATTGCAGATGATTAGGTGTACAGTGTTCTTAAAGAGAGGAGTCCTCAGTGCTTTCTGCGGTCCTGTCACAGAGTGAAGCGCCTGCTTTGATCACTCGCATCGCTCAAAGTGAAATCTGTCTCTATGACTTACAGTGCTGAGGGAAGGATTAATGATTTTTGCAGATGGAGGGAGACAGAGTTCTGCTCTGTGTGTGTGTGGGTTGTGGGATGCGGTGGGGTTGAGGGGGAAAATGATCATGGGAAGAGGCCAGATGCTCTTTGGAGAAGGAGAATGTCCTAAATAGTGCACTTGAGGTCTTGCTATCGCCATTTGGCAGTTTAGCTTTCAGGAGGGTCTTCGAGAGTGATCACTGCCCAGTGGTCATTACTGCACTGTAAAACCCAAAAAGTTAAGGTAACTCAAACCATTTGAGGAAACCGATTGCAACAATCCGTTTGAGTTCAAAAACTTAACCTAATGAGTACTGTGAACTTAATCTATTTGAGTAAACGAAGCAATTTGAGCACCCACTAAAACCCAACAGTCATCTCTATCAAATGAAATCAGTTTACTGAAAGTTAATTCTACTCAAGTCGCTTCGTTTACAAAAGTTTGGGTCACAAAAGGTTTAAAAAGCCAAACTGTTCCTTTCAGCTTGATCTTCTGGTTTTGCAGCTCAAATTATAAACACGTTTTAACTGTACGCACTGTAAATGCATTTATATATTGGCCACAGTCAAATGAACTCTCTCCATTTATATCTTGCCAGTCCTGTCCAGTGGCTACAGAAAGCTTTGTCCCCAGTCCTCTTTATCACAGTCTGTCATGACCATTAAGGCTAATTTCTGTTCTCTCCGAACAGAAAGGCTCATTTTCTGAACAATAGTCCTTCCTTTAAATTTGCAACACATCATCATTGAATGTACCCAGGCTGTAAAAAGCTGCTTGAGACACTTCAGAGTCACGGCCATGTGTCTCGGGCACCAGGATTTGTCTTGGCCGATTCATTTAACCGGAACAGGAGCCTTAATAGAAATCAGATGGATAGACAACTCCACTAAAACTTCCTTTATCTTTGAATTACACAGCGTTAGAAATTATGATTCATTTCAGGAAATTGGTTCATTCGCATGATTCATTTCATTGAACCAGATACAGAAATCTTTTACTGATTTTCTTTTTCCCGAAGTCACTGCAAGACACTAAAGTCTCTATTGGCATTTTGTGTCATTCTGCAACATATTTATTTAAAAGTTGCAGTTGAACAGGGGTGTTAAACTCTTGAAAAGTTTATATAGGCTGTAGTGAACAACTGTACTGCACTGAAAAAAAAATACTTTACTGAAAAAAAAAACTTTGTATCAATTTGCACAAACAGTTTTTATGTAAATTTCACTCTTATATCAAGTACAATTAACTTGTCAATATTACGTAAAATATACTTAATGTTTATCCTAACTGTAAATTAATTAAGTAAATGCTAATTGATTTTCTTTATTTTTGAGTCTAATGTAAAGTAATGTCAAGTTCTTGTTTTATTTCCACTTGAAATGTGTTATTGCGCTTTATTTTAAGCAAAATGAACCCAAGTACAATTATTTTATAAATATAAATTTATATACTGATATCAGAGGTAGAGTTAGCACAGCTATGGCTCTCTGAGTTTTTTTTTTCAGATGATATGTTTTTATTTTATTTTATTTTATTTTATTTTGAGCATATTTTTATTCTGAATTATACACTACCATGTATAGTCTTGTTAAATACCAATAAAGTTAAAAATAAAAATTATTATAAAATAAAATTTTTATGAGGGAGGTGAATATTAGATTTGGTGCAAATGTATGCACATGTGGCTAAAATGACATGTTTTCTGAACAGCTGTTTTATCGCTGCTGTCATTTTTCTTGTTTAGGACAGACTGCAGCTCATATTTATACATACATCTAAGTTCCGTTGAATGACATCTGGTTATTTATTTCTGCAAAAGCCATTTCCAACTTACTTTTATATCTTAAGTAAAATTACTTCAACAAAAATGTAAAAGTGCTTCATTGTGAGCGTACAAGTGCAAGCTCAAGCATTAAAGTTCACTCAAAAACAAAAATTCGGTAATAAATTACTCACCTTTATATCGTTACAACCCCCTGAGACATTTATTTTTCATCTGAACGTAAATTAAGATATTTTAGATGAAATCCAAGAGTCATTCAAAATTGTCAAAACATTCCATGGGACTTCAGTGATGAAACTGTACAGCGCCATGAACAATTTTATGCACCAAAAACTGTAAAAAATTATTTTGTTTGCCCATGTCTTCCATGTCAGATCAAAGTGTAAATTGACAAGCAATATGGTTTAGTCCCCAGTAGTAAATGTGGACTCTGATTTGATGCAGAAGAAAATATATAAGCAAACAAAGTGATATTGCTTTGCTTTTGCCACACAGAGGTGTTCTTGGAGCTTCTTGTGGTTACAGTTTAATCACTGAAGTCACATGAAATGTTTTGTCAATATTTTTGGTTCCAGTCATATTTCAGTCATCTCATGACTGTTGCTGTCTATGGAGAAGATAGAGAGCTCTCAGATTTCATCTAAAATATCTTACTCAGATGAAACATCTTATTTGTGCTCTGAAGGGAAAAAAAAAAAAAGAAAAAAAAAGAAAAAAAAAGGTCTCTGGATTGGAGTGAGTAATCAAAAACAGAATTTTCATTTCAGGATGAACTAATTCTTAAACTGATGGCTTTTTTTTTTTTTTTTGCTTGATTAATAAAATACTTTTTGGATGGTTTTAACTTTGCAGAAGTACACTTTAAACCAAATACTTGTAACGCAACTGTTGAGATTCACACGGGGCAGCTTATTACATTTTTTATTGATATTTTCCAAGATGAACATTTAGTTCATTTGATAGCAGCTGCTGACAAGCATTTTTATAGCCTAAGAACTCAAACAACTATTTGCTTTTAAAATTTAAACTGGTGTATATTATACAACTACATTTTTTTTTTTTTAAATCTGTAAAATCGGCTTTTATGATGGCAGCTTACCATTTGATGGTTTAAATAACCGGATTTGGTTGTATATGTTATTTTTATCAGAAATATAAATTTATTATGGGTGTCACGGTGGTGCAGTGGGTAGTACAATCGCCTCACAGCAAAAAGGTTACTGATTCGAGACTCGGCTGTGTCAGTTGGCATTTCTTTGTGGAGTTTGCATGTTCTCCCGGTGGTTGCCTGGGTTTCCTCCAGGTGCTCCGGTTTCCCCCACAAGTTCAAAGACATGTGGTATAGGTGAATTGGGTAAGCTAAATTGTCTGTCATGTATGTGTGTAAATGAGTGTGTATGGATGTTTCCCAGTGATGGGTTGATGCTGGAAGGGCATCCGCTGTGTAAAACATATGCTCGATAGGACCGGGGTTTATTCCGCTGTGAAGACCCCAGATTAATAAAAGGACTAAGCCGAAAATGATTGAATGAAATGTACAGTATCATCTGATACATGCTGTAAAATATTAAAATACTAAAATAATACTTTAAAAAAAATTTATATATTTGTTAGTATATTTTGCTAGTTATATTAGGCTTATCAATTAGGCCCTGTCCATACGAACACAGGTATTTCACACTTTGTCCACACAAAAATGCAGTATCAAGTGACTAAACCAAAACTTCTGAAAACTCTAGGTATGTTTAAATAGATTCGTATGCAATTTACTTGTGAAAATACTTAATTCCCTGTTAGGAGTGAATAAAAAAAAGTGTCATTATCTCTGGCTGTTGGTTCGGCGTGCCCTTAACATACATCTCAGTGCATCTTTGCATTTTCATGTGGACATTTATTTATTTATTTTTAGGGGAAAGCAAGAAAACCTTTGTTTTTTAGAAAAATACCCATGTTTGTGTGAACAGGACTTTAGATTGATTTTAATATGATCTGATGATGATTCTCTTAGTAATAGGGCATTTGCCAATACAGCATTTTCCAAACATGTTTTTGTTTTTATTTAAATTTTTACAAGTCATAATTTATGATTGAATTTAGACAATTATGTGGTTGTTAACTGTAAAAACCCTAATTGATGCATTATATCATTAGTCATGTGATTTATGCATTGATCCATAACAATGCATTGCTACACCCCTACTTTGTAGCATTGCCAACAAATGTTTCAAGCATTATAAATACCATGTAGCTTGCTGAGCAAGTTTTTAGATTAGCGTTTGCCAACACTATTCATTACATCTATCACACAAGCCGACATCACACACATCGTACAAATTCGGCCATGACCCATTTACGCCCATTTCTCATGTACCACTGACATAAAACAAGCCGCTCGGCAGACCTGAGTCAGACCTTAATATAACTTGGACTGTGAAATCGCGTTTGTGAAGGATTCCCCGAGACTCTTTCATTTTGCTTCTCTCCTTTTGATTCTTTCAGCGCCGCTTCCTTTTGTTTCCACAGCTGGACCACTTGAACCTTTCTGGTCTCTCTCTTCTTTGTCTTCCTCAGCCCTCTCTTTTATGTATGTATCTATCTATAGTCCGGCAGATGCGAGCCCCATTTGTACTTCCCCTGACACTCCTGCAGGGGCTTTGCTTAGGGATGCGGGAGCCACAGCCAATCCTGGGTGCAGCTCATGGATCAACCTGACACTTGGTCAGCATCAGCAGATTATGAGCTATAGGAGCCTGACAGTGCTGTATTGTTCTCCCATCTAAATATGAACAATACGGTCCGACCAGCGCGCCACTGACAGCTTATTCCCTCTTATCACTCCTGTGGTGTGGCGGGACATGATCTGCTGGGCCTCTTTCTTTACACACACACACGCACTCACACATTCATGCACACACACAAATACTCACCTGTGGTTTGCTCAGGCAAGGACAATACAAGCCACATTTTGTAATTGCATTACAATTAGCTGTAGTATTTTATCTTTTTATGTTAATAATAGGTCTATCTATCTATCTATCTATCTATCTATCTATCTATCTATCTAATGTATATTAGATATCTATAATATATTATTAATTAATTAGATAGATATTTATATTATGTATAATTATATTAGATTAGGAGATAGATTAGATTAAATTTGTGAGCTCATCGTGACTACAAATCTACATATTTCACGTGGGAATCTCCATGGATTTGTGTATGTGAGTATTTTTGAGAATTTCCAAGCAAAGCACTTCTCTTATGCAGGTCACTCGTACCTTTTAGCCAATCCAATGCAAGCTCATTGTTCCAATCATGACTCGGTGAGAACACAATAATTGAGGTGTTTCACTATTCTGCATAATCTGACAAAGTTTAGAATCCTTTATCCATAGAAGGTGGAAGTGCAAAGGTGATCATGCTTTCTCTACAGTTGCCCCAAGAATATGTTTCCCATTACTATTAGAATGGGTTTGTCTGTGGCTATTTTGAAGCAAAATTAAAGGCTTTTAATATTGGGTGAAGCCCTCTTGTATTTAGCTTATGTCAAATTATGTTACCACATGTTTGTTAACCTATTCATATTATATTCTTATTATATATTTATTTATTTACATTTGGCTCTATATCTGTATTTTTAGTGTTAATGGTGTTTTAATGGTTGTTTGTAAAGCACTATGGTCAACTCTGGTTGATGAAAATTGTACTAAATAAATAAAAAGGACATTGTTGTTGCCATTATGAAATAACTATAACTAAGATTAGAATACATTCTTCTTCTTTTTTAGTTCATATTATTTTACCAATTGAGAATTTGTGAAAAAAAACTAGTGCTTATAAAATGTCTAAATGAGTCAAATCAGCACCAGGAATTCTATTTTCACACACAAAGTCTGAAATGTTACAGAAAGACTCAACAAATTACTTGACGACTACATAACAATATAAATAATAGAGTGGTTGTTGACATCAACAACTAAGTTGTTAAGTTGTCATGTAGTGGTTAACATGCGTAGTGTGTTCTTGTAATATTGTATGTCAAAGTTAGTATCACAATAATCTATCATGGTCAAAGCAATCACATAATGCACAAATATTTCAAGTATAAAATGTAATCAAAATTGGCAATGTGAAAAAAAAAAATCAGCATCATCATTCAATTCATCAGTGGCACAAGATCTGAAAAGTATTTTTAAGGCACTGTTTACACAGTTCCAGTTTAAAGTTGTGTGTGTGTGTGTGTGTGTGTGTGTGTGTGTGTTTTTAATAATAATAAAATAATACATACTGCCATTTTTTACTGTTTCCGAAAAACATTCTCCGTCCATACTATACTGTATTAAAAAAAATAATAATAAATAAATGACATGCAACCATTCATGCCATCTGAACATGCGCATATTTTGCCAGCACTTGTTATGTAATGGTCATATAAGAAGGGCTTGACGAATCATGGAACAGTAGGCAATTCTCCAGAAGAACAATCAGAGAGTGATTGCTATTAGCCATGCTTCCATTTTTAAAAGTCTACACACTAGTGTAAACACTGCCTCAAAAGTATATTTAGTCACCAAAAACTTTATTTTGAGAATATTCTTTGAGAAATAATAATAATAATAATAAAAAATCTAAATAACAGTTTACTTTCAAATTGGAAACAATTTTAATGCCTTTACTATTACTTGTAAGTTTTAAAACACACCTTAATTTTTAAAACACACCATTGCTGTGTCATAATAAACATACTTATACTACGCCCTTACAGTATGAACGTTTTTTTCTGAAGAAACAGTACATACTTTTGAGTATGAAGCAGAAGACTATGCATGCTTTGGAACATACCAATTCCTCATTAACAGATTGTTATGTTGCTCAGTTATGTCCCCTATCAATCATCTCGACACGTCATTCACATTTCTTTCGTATTTAATTTCTTACCTTTTTTGGAGATTAAGCTGTGTGTAAATCTGCCATTCACGAGTCTTTCATGCAGAGAAATTACCTCAGTTCTTAAGATAATTACGCATTAAGAAGTTAATGTCCAAACAAGTCTTATAGAAGTTCACATTGTTGTTGCAGATGAAGTATAACACGGAAAAACATGATTTAAATATTTTCCAGTTGGCTGAATATTAATTAGGGCGCCACGGTGGCGTAGTGAGTAGCACGTTCACCTCACAGCAAGAAGGTCGCTGGTTCGATCCCCGGCTAGGCCAGTTGGTATTTCTGTGTGGAGTTTGCATGTTCTCCCCGTGGTTGCGTGAGTTTCCTCCGGGTGCTCCGGTTTCCCCCACAGTCCAAAGACATGCGGTACAGGTGAACTGGGTAAGCTAAATTGTCCATAGTGTATGTGTGTGAATGAGAATGTATGAATGTGTTTCCCAGAGATGGGTTGTGGCTGGAAGGGCATCCGCTGCGTAAAACAAATGCTGGATAAGTTAGCGGTTCAATATGCTGTGGCGACCCCGGATTAATAAAAGGGACTAAGCCGAAAAGAAAATGAATGAATGAATATTAATTATTAGACATTCAAATAACATTTCAGAAGCCTCTTTACTTGACGGTTGGCCTCATCCACCATGTTTGTTGTTTGTTTAACCATGTTTCTGGAGATCTACCTTCCTGCAGATTTCAGTAAAGGCTAGAACGGATATGCGGCTGGCCAGAAGTGCAATATGCACATTAATAGAGGTATTTTTTTATGACACTGTATAACAATAATTAATATTTTACAGTCCTGTGACGGTTGGGTTTAGGGTTGGGGTGGGGGGGTAGGTGTTAAAAAATACAATGTATTGGGCAATTTAATAGATAAAATAAATAATACTCTGTACAACTACTGTTTTTAGGTTACTGTGACAGTTGGGTTTAGGGTTGGGGTGGGGGTAAACGATAATACCACCATCATCTCTCAGGATCTAAAGTGGGACACTCACATAGACTCTATTGTGAAAAAAGCCCAGCAGAGACTGTACTTCCTTCGTCAGCTGAGGAAGTTCAACCTGCCACAGGAGCTGCTCGTGCAGTTCTACTCAGCTGTCATCTAATCCATCCTCTGCACTTCAATCACCGTCTGGTTCGGCTCAGCAGCCAAATCCGACCTTCGTAGACTACATTGAATAGTCCGGACTGCTGAATGAATCACTGGCACTACCCTTCCTACACTTCAAGAACTGTACTCTTCCAGAGTGAGTAAAAGGGCTCCCAAAATCACCCTGGACGCCTCGCACCCAGCACACTTCCTGTTCGAACTGTTACCGTCTGGCCGGCGCTACAGAGCACCGAGCACAAAACAGCCAGACACAGGAAAAGTTTCTTTCCTCGGGCCATCTACCTCATGAACAGTTAATATTTTTCCCATTGTGCAATAAACGTGCAATACTTTCTCATACGCACTTGAACATAGCACCTTATAACAATATACAATGCAATACTTCTTCTTCTGCATTTGTACACAGCACCTTATAACAATGTACATTGCAATACTTCTTACGCATTTGTACACAGCACCTTATAACCTGTGTATTTATAACAAATCTGTACATACAGTTCAACATACAGATCTTGTTGGACTGACTGCATCTCTGTTTAATGTCTATCGTCTTCTTTTTTTAAATATTTATTCTGTGTTGTCACTTGTCACTTTATGTACACTGAACGCTTCTGTAGCCAACGCAAATTCCTTGTGTGTGTGAACCACACTTGGCAATAAAACTGATTGTGATTCTGATTCTGATTCTGAATAAAATACAATAAATGGGAAATTTTATAAATAATATAAATAATTCTCGTTAACATCCGGCCGCAAACATATCCGTTCTAGCAACTACCGCAGATTTCACTTGCAACCCATATCAAACACACCTGCCTGTAATTATCATGTGCTGTTCAGGTCCTATTTACAGAAATTGGTTCAGGTGTGTTTGATCAGGGTAAGAGATGAACTTTGCAGGAGGGTAGATCTCCAGGAACAGGGTTGAGCAGCCCTGGTTCACACTTTTTAATCGAGTTTGTAGTTCTAATCGAATTTACGTCCAACACTAAATGTATTGTGGACAATATTACGCTTAATAATACAGTTCAAATGTTTAAAGTAAAATAGTAGACTATCTGAAAACCTTTAGCATACTCTTTTCAACCTATTACAATTTGAGACATATTAGTTCTATTATCGAATACTATTTAGAATGAATACTATATAGAGTCAGCATGTCTTTACCCTGCACTATAAACCCTAAACTAAACCTCCCGGCCAGAACACAGCAAAGCCACAGCCGGTCCATCACACGAGCCGCATGTCTGCCATTTTGACTTACAGGCCACCATTACAGGGCTCAAAACGAACGAGCAGCTTATGTCTGTCTGTAGCCTTCATCTCCGAACAGTAATCCACTCCACACAGCCCACGCGGTGTCAGGGGTGTGTGGCCCTCCTCACACAGGGGGGAATTTGTGCACTGGGCCGCTCTATGGTAGTACATTCTAGCGCGATGGTTATCAGTCGCTATCTGGAGCCGTGTGTTTGTGTGCAGTAGACAGGGGAGAGGCTCTTAAGGGCTAAATGAATCCTGATTCCCCTGATATTTCTCTCCCGCTGGGGACTTCCTCTCCCAGCCTGCCACTGACGATGTGTGATGCGTTCCTCAGGGAGAGAGCCGTAATAAGCAAGAAACACACAGTTTATTTGACTGACGACGCTACTGCTGTGCAGACGACGTTCAAAAAACATGCTTATGAGCTAACAGACACCTATCAGCGCGTGCATGCAAACATCTGTACAAGTATGAATATGTGCTAGGAAACTTTCAAGTGTGAGGAAACTTAACTGATGATTTTGGATGTTGTGAAGGGGGAAAATCTGGAGATTCATCATGTCTTACCAAACTGGTATGATTTATTTTTTGGGGGGAAACAAAGTGTGTTAGGGAAGGTTTACATAACAATCAGTGGTTTAGCAAGTCAGTACCGGGAATTTTTTTTTTTTTTTTTTTTTTTTTGTGAAGATCCCCCTAACCCAGGGGTGGGCAAACTCAGTCCTGGAGGGCTGGTGTTCTGCACTGTTTAGCTCCAACACTAATCAAACACACCTGAACATTCTAATCACTGTCTTCAAGATCACTAGAATTCTATAAGCAGGCCTTTTTGAGTTGAGTTGGAACAAAACCGTGCAGGACACCAGCCCTCCAGGACCGAGTTTGCACATCCCTGTCCTAACCCCATACTCCATTGAAGGGACATTTATAGATGTTTACTGTTCACACTGTATAAAACTCTGTTAATTACCATTTTCCATATTTTGTGATTCACAAATGGGTTTTGTTTGTTTATTAGCGGTTGTGAATTGCTTAACGGGACCTTGATCTCCGTTGACTTTTGATGCTGAAAATTCAACTCTACAGTTTAACAAAATTACTTTGACGTTTTAATAATTTGAATTAATATACAAATAAATAAGTCTGTAAAATAACAGAAAATATACTATATTGTTTTTGCTTCGTAATATACAACACCAACCCAAACAATATATCACTTTAAACTATAAAATATTGCTAATAAAAGTCACCTTGTTAATCTTTCAAGGTTAAAAGTACCAAACAGCTTTTTTCACATCCAGAACGGACCTTAAAAGTCTAAAATAATACCAACGTCAGTTATAAACTACTGCATTCAAACACAAACAATATTAGCACAGCTCAGACAATATATCACTTTAAGCTACTTTTTCTAGTTTTCTAAGGTTAAAAGGTGTTGGAAGAAAGATCAAGGTCCCAAAATTTAATTCAAGAAGGTTCATAAACAAGGGAAAATAAAAACATTCATTCATTCATTTTCTTTTCAGTCTAGTCCCTTTATTAATCTGGGGTCGCCACAGCGGAACGAACCACCAACCGATCCATGTTTTACGCAGCAGATGCCCTTCCAGCTGCAACCCATCTCTGGGAAACATCCATACACGCTCATACACTATGGACAATTTAGCCTACCCAATACCACTTCTTTAGACTTGTGGGGGAAACCAGAACACTCGGAGGAAACCCACGAGACCAGGGGGAAAACATGCAAACTCAACACAGAAATGCATACTGACCCAGCCGGGGCTCGAACCAGCAACCTTCTTGCTGCAAACCTAGCTGCAAAGGACTCTCTTGTTGCAAAACATGAAATAACAAAATAAAACTGATCATATATTGATTTTTTTTAAATAAAATTAAATAAAAAACAAAACAATAACATCAACAACAAGAACCACAGCAACAACCAAACAAATCATGCCATGAAAATTACAGCAATAAACAAACAATATAAGCACAGCAGTTGCCTAAAATGTAATTTTTTTTACCCATTTTGGTTGCATTTCCCAGGTTAACAACTACAACAGCCCAGACAATATATTACTTTAAACTATTAAAAAAAAAAAATGTTAATAAAATAAACTTTTCCTACACTCTAAAAAAAAAAAAAAAGGGTGCTAAATAGCACCAAAACTGGTTCTTTGGTCGTAACGAGGGGGGAACCTTTTTTGGTGCTATACAGCACCTTAAAAAAATAGGTGCTATATAGTACTTTTGTCAAATAGTGCTATATAGCACCTATATTTTAAGGTGCTCATAATGTTACTTTAGCCTTTCCGCAAATAAAACCGGCATAAGAGTTATGAGAATTAGCTATACGAACAAGTGCTTACCAGTAGTAGTGGTGCTATATAGCACTTTAAACCCCCCCCCCAAAAACACTGAAAAACCTTTATGGTGCTTTAAAGATTCTTTACACAGTAAAAGTGCTATATAGCACCCTGGCCACCTTAAAGAACCACTGAAGAACCACTGAAGAACCTTTATGGTGCTTTTAAGGTTCTTTACACAGTAAAAGTGCTAAATGGCACCTCAAATACCGTAAAGAACTACTGAAGAACCTTTTAGCTTAAGGTTAAACATGTTACGTTATGCATGAGCTGTGACGAAGACAACAGATGTTTTAATATAAACAGTATGGCAACTTACAGGGACAGTTCAAAATCGTAGTCAGTCAGGCAAAAGATCAGAAGGCAGGCGGCAGGCACGGATAATCAAAGATACAATGCTATGGTCAAACACAAAAAACAGGAGCAAAAGAAAACTGTTGAATTTCACAAGGACAGATAACTAACAAGTGACAATTTTACTGCAAAGATAGTGAGTGTGTGTGCTGCTCTTGAAGTCTGTGTAATCAGTCGTGATGGTCCTCCGCTGGTGTGTGTGCAATTAGTCATGATATGTAACAGGAGTGAGTGTGTGTGCTGCATGACAGGAAATGTAGTCCAAACATGGCCGATCTGTAGTTCCTGGCGATCGTGACAAAACATTGTTGGAAGAATGATCAATGTTCCATAATTTAATACAAATGGGTTAATAAATGAGGGAAAGGAAAAACATGAAATAACAAAATACGGAAAACTGATAATTTATATATATAGGCACCACTGTGGTGTAGTGAGTAGCACGTTCGCCTCATAGCAAGAAGGTCGCTGGTTTGAGTCTCGGCTGGGTCAGTTGGCATTTCTGTGTGGAGTTTGCATGTTCTCCCTGTGGTTGCGTGGGTTTCTTCCGGGTGCTCCAGTTTCTCCCACAAGTCCAAGACATGTGGTATAGGAGAATTGGGTAAGCTAAATTGTCTGTAGTGTATGAGTGTGAATGAGTGTGTCTGGATGTTTCCCAGAGATGGTTTGCAACTGGAAGGGCATCCGCTGTGTAAAACAAATGTTGGATAAGTTGGTGGTTCATTCTGCTGTGGCGACCCCGGATTAATAAAGGGACTAAGCCGAAAAGAAAATGAATGAATGACTAAGCCAAGAAGAAAAAATAATTAAATAATATATAAAACATAATTAAAAATTTCATTCACAAAAAAAAAAAGAAACACTATGCTGTAAAAAACACTCTAAAAAAACACCTTTTTCATGACCAGAAAGGACATTTAATAAAGTCTAAAATAATTCCACTGTCAGTTAAAAACTGCATTCAAACACAAACAATATTGGCACAGTGGCCCAAAATGTTTTGATGGACTATTAAAAAAATGATGTTGTTAAAGTTGTTGGAAAAAGATCAAGGTCCCATAGTTTAATTCAAGAGGAATAAGAAACGAGGGGAAATAAAAACATGAAATATCAAAATACAGAAAACTGCTAATTTATGGATATTTTAAAAAATGTAAAAAAAAAAAAAAAAACAACTAACAACTAGAACAACAGCAACAACAACAAAAACACATCAAAGCATGTCATAAAATCACTGTACCAAATAAATTTTGCACAACCAAAATGAACCTAAAAGTCTAAAATAATATCAATGTCAGTTATAAACTACTGCATTCAAACGCAAACAATACTGGCACAGCGGCCCAACATGTTAAAGCACAAAACTACTCACCCTTTTTTAGAATATCACATTAAACTATAAAAAAAGTTAATAAAAGTCTAGCTTTCTAAGACTAAAAGTTGTCGGAAGAAAGATCAAGATCCCATAAATTAATTTTAAAAAGATTAAAAATGAGGGAAAATCTCAAATCAAAACAAATAACAAAATACAAAATAAAACTACTATAGTTATAAAAAAATCAATCAATTAAAAAAACAACATCAACAAAAAGAAGAAAAACAACAACAACAACAACAAAAATAAACCAAATCGTGAAAACAAAACAACTTTTTCACAAACAGAACGGACCTAAAAAGTCTCAAATAATACCAATGTTTGTAAAAAAACAAACAAACAAAACAAAACTACGGCATCAAAAGCACAAACAATACTGGCACAGCGGCCCGAAATGTAAAAGTACAAAACTCCTCACCCATTTTCGTAGCGTTTTCCGGGTCTTTCTTTCAGCAAATGTATTCACCATGTCCCTGTTGTTTAATTCATGGCTTCCCAATGGAAAGAATAACCATCCTGATAGCCTACCCTGCGATATGATGCTGGCTCACTATCGACATCAGTGTCATGCAGTGTTTTTGTATCATAGTTTTTGTGATGTGACAAACTTTTCTCTCATCTCTTTCCTCTGTAAAGTCCCTGTGAATTCAAAATAAAAGTTGTTTAGCTGTTTGTATCAATCAGCTTGTAATCTTTAAGCTCATGTGCTCCAAAACTGTTCACATTTAGAAGACATTGAATTATTTGACATCTACATGTTTCAGTAAATGGTCAAAATACTGTTAAATTTATTTATGATTTTATCTGTTAATGATGAAAAATGGTGGAACATTATGTCATTATTTTTTTTAAACGTTAATCAAAATATTAAAATACAATTGCAATTGATGCACGCTAACACAAAACTCACAAAATGGTTCCTGAATGAAACTGGAGCTGGCAACATCAGAGCAAGTCGTGTTATTTTTGGTGTGCGGATGTCTAACATTGAATGTGTTTGACTGTGTTAGAAAGGAGGGTTTGCCATGTCAGAAAATAAAGTCAAAAGTGCCATTTGGAGGATTACTTTAATCAGAGAGAAGAGAGAGTTGGAGTGAGTGAGAGTGCTGTCAGTTTGGAACATGGAACTGAACGCCTGAACGTACAGATTTTCAGAAGCTGCTCTCATAGCGCCCAATTAATCATGCACATTATTCAGACGTTAAGTTAAATATGTTGATTGTAACCTTGCTAAGAAAAAGGAAAGTGCTTCTCTGGAGGCCAAGGGCATGGTTTAAAGCTCAGAGAGTATGTGGTCGTGTGTGTGAGTGGCGTGTATGTATTTGTGTGGTGTGTGTGTAATCTGCAGGTTTGTGTGTCAAGGTCAGAACGGTCAAATGTGTCCTCTCTCCTTCGCTCCTCACACCTGAATCAGAGCTGACACCAGAAAAAAAATCCTTATTCTGCAGCACGCACACACACACATACACATTTGTTTTTGTGGTTTACTTTTCATAGATATTTATATGTGCGAACTGTACATTGCATCCACTAACCCTAATCCAAGCCTACAAACTCGCAGGAAATGTTTAGATTTTTAAAAAACACTCAGCGGTGTGTTTCTAAAAACTATCATTAGTAATAGAGCTGCACAATATATCTTTTTAACATTGATATCGCAATGTGCAAATTTTAATTATTGACACTGCTGGATATGCAATGTCAGTCTGAGATTAATAAAACTTGACCTAATCTAGTAGGTTCTAATAATGGGAAATATTTTAAGCCCTGTGACCGTAAGATTTGAAGTAAATTTAAGCTATTTAGGCACAAGAAATTGGAACTTTAACCAGTTTGTGTTTTAACAAAGTTTAATTGTTTAATTGTTTATACAATAAAGAGTGTTCATTTACATTTGATTATTTGTTTCTGAACCTCAATGCTGTTAAAAGTCCACCAAAATTCATGAAGAGCAATATATATTTTCATTTCATTTAAAATATTTTTGTTTGTTAGGAGATTTAACCTTATACATTCTTACCCTAACCTTACATGCCATGGTAAAGCTGGTTTATACTTCTGCACCGAGTGATCGCCATGACTCAAAGTGCATGCCTTGCAAGTACTAGTGCAGTAACTAGTGCAGTACTTGCATTGTTATTGCAGGTACTCTGCAATAACACTCCCGAAACGCTACCTGGCAGCGGGTTTTTATATTCCTTTGTTTTTTTCGTAATGTTACCATAATGTACATCTTATATAATTTTTGTCCGCTTTTCTTGGGCCAGGTCATGGGGGCAGCAGTCTTAGGAGAGAACCCCAGACTTCCCTCTCCCCAGACACTTCATCCAGCTTCTTCTGTGGGATCCCGAGGCGTTCCCAGGCCAGCCGAGAAACATAGTCCCAGCAGTGTGGCCTGGGTGTTCCTCGAGGCCTCGTGCCGGGGGGACATGCCTGAAACACCTCACTAGGCATCCAGAAACAGATGCCCGAGCCACCTCAGCTGAGTTCTCTCGATGTGGAGCAGTGGCTCTACTCTGAGCTCATCCCATGTGACAGAGCTCCTCACCCTATCTATAAGGGTGCCACCCTGCAAAGGAAACTATTTTCAGCCTTTTGTATTCGAGATCTTGTCCTTTTGGTCATGACCCAAAGCTCATGACCATAGGTGATGAACATATCTTAATGTACAAGTAGCTAAAACTGGCTAATTTTGAGGCAGGATCCGACGGACGTGCAACAATTTTATTCATTCATTCATTCATTTTCTTTTCGGCTTAGTCCCTTTATTAATCTGGGGTTGCCACAGCAGAATGAACCGCCATCTTATCCAGCATATGTTTTACACAGCGAATGCCCTTCCAGCTGCAACCCATGTCTGGGAAACATCCATACACACTCATTCACACACATACACTACGGACAATTTAGCAATTCACCTATACCACGTCTTTGGACTTGTGGGGGAAACCAGAGCACCCAGAGGAAAACCCACGCGACCCCAGGTTGTTGCGATGTGTAATTACACTTTTTGAGAGGTGCACGTCAGCGTCAGAGTCAGAAACCACAAGGGGTATGCAACCATGCGAAAGGTGCGCCAGATCATATGCATGTGCTTGATGCAGAGATTCTAAGTGCTGGATTTTCAACATGCTAATTCATCAACTTCTCCCAAAATACATAAACGTAAGTAGTTGTTTAACTGGGTAAAGGATAGAATAAACGTTCTAGTGTGTATCTGAATAAAGCACACCTTCTATGTCCATAGAGATTAGTGCGTATTTTGCAAACCATAAATACTATGTTTTGCTATTACATATGTGTTTGAATGTCTGAAACTTAAAATAAACATTATTAGTTTGAAAACACTGACAAATTATGATTTATGACAAGTGCAGCATGCATCTTTCTTTGGCTCAGCAAGAGCCATCATGAGAAAGTAGATCTGAAGTTAGATTTGATCGTTCTAAAATGAATGTTGTAATCACAATGATGTGATCGCATGCGACAAAGGGTTAAAGCGCTGTTTTTAGGAGTAAAAAGCTGAATAAGCACTCCTGGAACCTCAGAGTGATGTTAGGAAACTCACATTTAGCATTAATTTTCAGTCCACCACTTGCTTAATGACACTCATGACAATTCAAACTACTGTGGTTCAAATGACGTATCTGTGACACATTTCAGGTCGTAGCTAGTTTGTTTTACCAATAATTCATTGCAATATAGTAGTTCAGCAACAGGTTACAACATTGGAGAAGCCTCATTTAGACCAGCAGCGACTTAGTAGCTGCCTGTAGCTCTGGGTGGTGACCCGCTTCAAACGCAGGTCTGTGTGTATATATGGCGCGAAAACAACTGGGCTCTGAGCGAGCTGAGAGAGGATCACATGAAAAATACTGGTGCTTCTATCGGCTGTCGCTCAAGAAAGTCGCTCCCCATTTGCATAAAGTTGAAGGATTCTCAACTTTGTCGCGTCGCTCGACACGCCCACCTGGTCACCAACGATCACTGTTGCTGGCATAGATGAAGGTCGCCTCGACACGCCCACCTGGTCATCATTGATCCCTGTTGCTTGCGTAGATGAAGGTCGCTCTCTCTCCATTGAAATGAACAGTCACTTACCGCTTTGATGGTGCGAGTCGCTCATAGAGTGAATGAGGCTTAAAACACACCCAAGTACATTTACATGGACAACAGTATCCCAATGCTAACATTATTAAGACAATACTGTGATTAAGAATCAACTATACAACCAAATATTTCTAAAAATGTATTCAGCAAAGTTAACACAAGTCAAAGCTATATTTGTGGAGTATTCCTATTTTAGCTGTATTATCAAAGTGCAGTATAGAGTAGACATGTTCACACCTTAATCCCAGTATTTAAATTGCGCTATAACTTTTCACCACATTGCGACAGCATAAACAAACGGCAGTGGTCAACAGTTTGACAGCAAAATAAAGAGCAGTCATTTAATTGGGTTTGTAACCACCATCGTCTGTCTGCACATTTAACATAACACGACTGTCAGCACTTGAAGCTTTCATAAAAAATAAAAATTAAGACCAAAACTGCAACTCAAACTATAACGATGAAATGTGACATTCTGAAGAGAATAATGCGACGTCTAATGATGTGTGCCATAAACCACACTGTCAAAAATATCTGTTAATTAGCTGTTAGTTTCCATATTTTGTGATTCACAAGTGTTTTCCATTTATTTACGCTTGTGAATTGCACTATGGGACCTTGATCTCTGCTCTGTTGACTTTTGATGTTGAAAATTAAACTCTACAGTTTAACAAAGTGACTTTGATTAACATTTTAGTAGTTTGAAATAATAAGAAATAACAGGTAGAGAAATAAGTCTGTAAAATGACAGAAAATGTATTGATAGAAGGTTTTTGTAGCGTTATATATACAATACCAACACAGTAAATATATCACTTTAAACTATTACAAATGTTAATAAAAGTCATTTTGTAGAACTTTTCAAGGTTAAAAGTAGCTGAAAGAACAAGACAAGGTTCTATAATGCCATTCAAAAGCTTAAAGGGGTCATCCAAAGTTTATTTTTAAGGCTTGGTTGTGTTTATGAGGTGCACAGCACGTTTTTTTATATACAGTATACCTTTGATTATACACTGCTACTCAGCTGACATGAAAATGGCTGTCATATTCCCTAATTCCTCCAAAAGCTCGCCCTCAAGAGGTCAGCTCACATAATGTGCTGAGATTCACGGATCAGCTCCATGTCACCAGTTAGCATCCTGCTATAACATTACAGCACATCTGGCCACGCCCCTTCACTGACTGGGGTGTATGCTTGTTACCTGAGGAGTTTACGACATCATTAACTAGGATGTATTTTTTGCAGTCCCCAAACTTCATTCACTGTAGGCTTTCTTAAGCTAACTCTGTAATAGCCAATGTCTTCCTTTGCATTGAACTTTGAGCGTATTACATTCAGAGATGTTGTTTATGTTCACACAGCTACATCACATCAACTAAAGTTTAAAATATGATATCGTAGTGGACCACCCCTTTAAATAAATGTGAGAAAAATAAAAAAATAAAAACTTAAATCACAAAATACAGCAAAACTGCTAATTTATGGAGATTTTTTACAGCGCAATCTCTATACTATGACATGTAAAAAAAAAACATGAAATGAATATGCTAAATGCATTACATTTTGATCATAATATTGTATTATAAAAACAACAACAACAAAACAATTAGATAACCAATGTCCATGTAAATGTTCTAACAGTTCAAAATAATTTTTAAGCCTATTGATTTATAAAGACACATACAATGTCTCAGTAAACAATTTACATTGTACTATCCATCCAGTACCAATGGCATTGCACAAAATTGTGTCCACATACTGTATATCTCAAGAACCTGCCCACACAACTGAAACACACACAAGGCCACACACACACACACACACAAACACACGTACAACTACCTTTAAATCCCACAGATATAATGATTTTATACTGTACAAAGTATACATTATATCCTCCCACCCCAACTCTACCCCTTAATGTAACCCTCACAGGAAACAATCAACATTTTGTGATTTAATATGATAAATCAGTGTGACTTATAAAAGTTTTCCTCATGGGGAGGCCACAAGGTCAACATATTCTGGTATTGCTATACTTCTCAGGACACACACATAAACACAAACGCACACTATCTCTACCTTGCTTCAAGCATTCGTACACACATAAGGGATGCACATCACATCGTAAATAGATTGTCTATGACAAGTTTTTTTTCAGGTCTCAATAAATGATTCTGTATAGTCGTTATCTGTCATGTTCTCAAGTGTTAGCTCTCAACAAGTGTTTTCAGAGAGCTAAAGCATTTGTCATGGTAAGTCATTATTTATGCATTTTGTTTTTTATTGACAAAATGTTATGGATAACAGGCAGTCAGTGTAAAAGAAGCACATCTATCATAATTATTAATATGTTACATGATCATAACTATGATGACTATGATAATGATTCAATAAATGCTATCTTTTTCAAAGCAATAAATATTTTTATTTGACTTTTTTGTGGACTTTCTAATGGAACATGTCAGTAATTATATCTTAATTGTTCGTGACAATATGTAGCTTGATTAAAAGTAATCCAGAATCATCTGATGATCATGTATTGCATTTAATTAATCCTGTCTTCCATAAACCAATATCAATAAAATCATCAACTTTAGATTGTTAATATATTTGCATCCCTAAATCATATTTGAATATTATTAGCACATTTCTGTTTGTGGCCTCTCATACCTTATTGCTTTAACTATAAAGTACGTAACTGTTGTCAGTAAAACTTTGATTATAATTAAAAATCTAAACAATTCTATGTTATCTGTAAAACTATCACATGACAGCAACTCAGTGCATTTAGGCATGCAGACACGGTCAAGATCTGCTGCAGTTCAAACAGAGCATCAGAATGGGGAAGAAAGGGGAAAACAGTGACTTTGAATGTGGCATGGTTGTTTGTGCCAGACAGGCTGGTCTAAATATTTCAGAAACTGCTGATCCACTGGGATTTTCATGCACAACCATCTCTAGGGTTTACAGAGAAGGGTCCGAAAAAGACAAAATATCCAGTGGGTGGCAGTTCTGTGGGCACAAATGTCTTGTTGATGTCAGAGAAGAATGGTCAGACTAGTTGTAGCTGATAGAAAGGCAACAGTAACTCAAATAACCACTTGTTACAACTGAGGTATGCAGAAGAGCATCTCTGAACGCATATTACTTCGAACCTTGAGGTGGATGGGCTACAGCAGCAGAAGACCACACCGGGTGTCACTCCTGTCAGCTAACAACAGAGTCTACAGTTTACACAGGCTCACCAAAATTGGACAGTAGAAGATTGGAAAAACGTTGCCTGGTCTGATGAGTATCAAATTATGTTGCGACATTCAGATGGTAGGGTAAGAACCTGGCATTGACAACATGAAAGCATGGATCTGTCCTGCCTTGTATTAACAGTTCAGGCTGGTGGTGGTGTAATGATGTGAGGGATATTTTCTTGGCACACTTTGGGCCCATTAGTACCAATTGTGCATCGTGTCAATGCCACGGCCTTCCTAAGTATTGTTGCTGACCATGTCCATCCCTTGATGACCACAGCGTAACCATCTTAAGATGGCTACTTCCAGCAGGATAACGCATCATGTCATAAAGCATGAGTCATCTCAGAAGGGTTTCTTGAACTGACAATGAGTTTACTGAACTCATATGGCCTCCACAGTCACCAGATCTCAATCCAATAGAGCAACTTTGGTATGTGGTTGAATGGGAAAGTCACATCATGGATGTGCAGCCAACAAATCTGCAGAAACTGCGTGATGCTGTCATGTCAATACGGACCAAAATCTTTGAAGAATATTTGCAGTACCTTGTTGAATCAATGCCACCAAGGATTAAGGCAGCTCTGAAGGTAAAAGGGGGTCCAACCCCGGAACTAGTAAGGTGTACCTTATAAAGTGGCCAGTGAGTGTATGTAGATATATCATAAATGCCTAGTTATCAGTAACACCTTGATTATTCTATCTATAATATATGAACATTGACACATAAATTAGCATCTATGGTCACAGTTTACAGATCCTCCAGCCAAATCAAATCCTCAAATTACAGCCCACCCCTCCACCTCCGCCCCATCTTCCGTCCACCCGACGACTGAACTTTCATAACCTCTATTTTTCCCCCGTCTCTCCTCAGTCTTTCGTTTGATCCAGCAGTTTAATAACCTCAAGTGCTGTCATGGGTGCTTTTTGAAAAATGGCTCCCATAAACCATAACAGCCTCAATCAAGCAGTGGAGATTTCGGCGGGCTCTGACTATCTCCCTGTGTCCCCCCTGTCCCATGTCCCCGCCTTAATGAATTAGTGCTGAAATATGCAGCGGCACCCCAGTCATTAGCACAAACGCGCATCTGTGATTTAATATCATTTTGCTCAATGTTTGCGGCGGAGACGGTCGCGGCTGACTGGCATGTTGAAATATTTGAACCCTATTAGACAATGGGATAAAACCAGCCTGTTGCTCCCGAGTATATCAGTGGTAAATCCCCGCTGATTTACAAAGCATTAACATTTTACTGAGCCCTGGAAGAAGTAGAAAAAAAAGTTGCTGATTTATACAACTATGCTTCCTCGCCTTCATTTTTCTTTATTTCTAAGCCAAGCAGGTGATGACATTTTGAAAATAAATACTAGGCTAATTAAATACTGATGGCAGAGCAGCGTGTGGTTGATGGACTGCCGTTGTGTGGAGTGACGAGTGGCTCGTGTTGTTGTGGAAAGACTGTCGCTGTTTTTTCTTTAAACGCTGGGATATTTATATATTTTTTTACATGATTTTTTTCAAATAGATATGCTAATGTTGTGGTTTGAGAAAAAATCCATCCATTGAAAAATCCTTTGAACAATCCACTGTAGAAGGAAATATTCTAACCAAATACATTGTTTCTGAACTTGACTAAATGTCAGATTTGAAACATATGTTATCAACTTATCAATTTTGACTTTTTATTTAGCAATTTTGATTCAATTGTGAGTTTATTTTTAACTTTCGATTGCATATTTTCCAAGTTTATATCTTACAATACTTAATTTCTTAAACTGCAAGATTTAAATTTACAGTTGCAGGTTAAACGTAGCGTTATATACATGATACCAACCCAGACAATATATCACGTTAAACTATTAGAAATGTTAATAGTTTAACGTGTTAACTTTTCAAGGTTAAAAGTTGCTGGAAGAAAGATCAAGGTCCCATAATGCAATTAAAAAACTTAAAGGGGTGATCCAGAGTGTAATTTTTAAGGCTTGGTTGTGTTTATGGGGTGCAAAGCAATGTGTGCTCATGCTTCATTTGTGAAAAAAATCCACGTTATTTTTTCATATATCTTACTTTAATTATATACAGCTACTCTGCTAACATTAAAACTACTGTCATATTTCTTAAAGCTTACCCATAAGAGGCTCTGATTGGTCAGCTAACATACTGTGCTGAAATTCGCAGATCGGCTCCATGTCACCAGGAAGCGTCCTGCTATAACATTACAGCACATCTGGCCATGCCCCTTTGCTACAGGGGGTGTATTCTTGTAACCTGAAGGGTTTATGACATCATTAAACGGGATGTATTTTTTTGTAGTCCCTAAACTTCATTCGCTGTAGGCTTTGCTAAGCTAACTCTGTAATAGCCAATGTCTTCCTTTGCATTGAAGTTTGAGCGTCTTACATTTAGAGATGTTGTTTATGTTCACACAGCTACATTACACATCAACAAAAGTTTAAAATATGATATTGTAGTGGACCACTCTTTTAATGAATAAAAATTGCAATAAAAGGGCATAATCATGAGGAAAAGTGAAGTTTATTTTAAAACTAATTTCAAGAGGATTACATGTTTATGATTGATCTCAGCTGGTGCTGCATTAGCCAATTCATGATTGACCAATCAGACGATTCCTAAATAGTTCCATAAATAGTTCCATACCGCAGCTATCTTCGTTTTGAAGAATCACCCCTACTCCTCCTCCTTTTCTAGATGAGTGGCACGGTGGCCCAGTGGTTAGCGCTGTTGTCCCTCAGCAATAACGTCACTGGTTCTATTCCATACCAAGCCAGTCGACTTTTCTGTCAGGTTAACATGTTCTTGCCGTGCTTGTGTTGGTTTCCCCTGGGTTCCTCGGTTTCCTCCCACCATCCGAAAACATGCAACTTCAGTTTATTGACTAATCCAAATCGGCATCATAGACTTGCTCCTAGTAAGTAGATATCTCTTCATAGCAATTCTCATTTGTTTATCAGCTTTAACAGCAATGGAGTTTTGGGATTTACCTGAGCTCAAACTCCCCTCTCGCCCCGCAACTCAATTGTTCTTCAGTGAACTTAAATTTGTAAAAACAATTAAATTAACTTAATCTATTTGTGTTGGGACAACATGATTGATTTGTGTAGAACCCAGCATATTTTACAGTGAATTTTGTTTGATTTAAAAAAAAAAAAAAAAAAAAAAAACATTTACAGCCTAAGCAATGGGTTAGTTCACTCACAGACTATTGATTATTCACAAACCCTATGTTCCGATCTAAGATTTTAACTTTAACTTTCAATTGCTGATCTCAACATTCCAGAATTTTTTTCATATAGTGAACTTCTATGTAGCTCAGTTTGATTTTCCAAATAGTAGAGTCAGTGCAGTTCTACATGATCCCAGCTCATGGATAGGTTTTGTTAAGTTGTGATGCATGGAATACTGTTACTGAGTCCAAGCTGCTACTAATTTGAATTGAGAAAATAGCCAATTATGGCCACTTTTTAGTCATATCATATATTTAAGTGAAAGTATTTTTATATATTTTTTAATTAATCACCTTCTGGCCATTAATCGCACCTTAATGATTTCTTTTTTTCTTTTTCTTTTTCTTTTTCTTTTTCAAGTTTGTCACACTTTAAAGTAAAAAAAAATAGCCAAAGATAACACAAGTAAATACATCATGCAGTCTTTTAATGAAGGTTATTATTACTGAGAGAATACAAACCTTCATAGCCCTGCGTGAAAAAGCTTTTGAATGGCAGTGAACAACAGTGAGAGCAGTTATCTACAAATGGCAAAAGCATGGGACAGTTGGAGAACCCTCCCAGGAGTAGCCAGATGAACAACATCACAGATGTTGTGAGTGCAGCAACAACTCACAACAACATCCAGGCTGCAGGCCTCACTTGCCTTAGTTAAGGTGAGTGTTCATGACTCCACCATAAAATAGAGACTGGGAAAAATTGGTTTGCTTGAAAGAGAAAAACAAAACAAAAAAACACCAGAAAACATTTCGATGATCTCCAAGACTTTTGGGAAAACGCTCTGTGGACTGAAGAGAAAAAAAAAACAACAACATTTCTTTTGAAAGTTGTGTGTCCAAAAAGGTGTGTTTTTCACTAATATGGAGGTCAATGGTAACAGGTTTACAGCATTCTTCATAACATCTTCTTTGGCGTTCAACATAATACAAAAAAAAAAAAAACTCATAAAAGTTTGGAACATGTTGAGAGTAAGTAAATAGTGAGCACATTTGAATTCCTAGGTGAACTATCCCCTCAGCAAGCAAATAGAAATGATCAGTCATTTTCTTAAAAATAAATAAATGACAAAAAAAGTCAACCCAGGCTCATTCTGATTACGTAACCCTATATACACTTCTTGAGAGTGGTAAATACATCCCAGGAGCTACATTTTTTGCTGTTTTTGTTTTCGCAAATCCGACAGAGGCCACTGTGCTTTATGATATCTCAAATTTCTCTCGCGGATGCTATTCACGCCTGCTCTTCTCGTGTAAATCCAGAGGCCGATGTCGACTGACTGACTGTCTCATCAATAGACTGATCCACCTTTCTCCCTCCTAAACCCAACCAATAGTGTTTTAAAAAGCACCAATTGACCAGTGGCCATATACTTCCCTAAACCCAACCGACAGTATTTTCAAAAGCAATCCAAAAAAAGAAAAGCCCTCATGGCAACCTGATTTTTACCACGTTTCAAATTTTACCACTTTCTCACCCTGTTATTTACTTGGTTTTTTTTATTTTGGGTTTTGTTATTGTCTTATCTGCTTTCTGGAACCATAGCATTCATTTTAAAGTCTAAATTCAGCTATACATTCCTCTGGTTACATAATTCACAGTCTCCAGAAATGTATATAGCGGTAAATTTTCAGATTGAAACTATGTTGAAAAAACTTCTGTAATTCATTCAAGTTATTATGTCTGTACATACAGTGCAGATCGAACTGATGTGATTCTCAACAGCCTGCCAAGTTTGAGAAAAGTCCTTGAAAAATAAATAAAAAAGCACTAAATTAATCAACAAGAATAGAACTTTTCGCGAGTGAATTAGCACCTTCATTTTTGTGTCAAAAATTAATTGTATCCCTTTGCAGCTTTCCCAATGAGATATTAAAATGGGATGTAAAGTAGAGGGGGTGGGGACCGCTGATTGTGCTAATTGATGCATTCAGAACACTGTGTGGGACCTGGGGACGCTACGCCACACTGGGGATGTCAGTGGCTCTAAAGACGCCAGCGTATCTGCCGCACCATTTAAAGTCTTTAATCAAAATCTACAAGCGGAAATGTGGCGTACAGACAGCGTGGGCTCCCTAATTCCGATGCACCATGGGGTTCAGTTTAAGGGAAGAGAAAGAAGAAAGTAAACCTTCCAAGAATTCATTGACTTGTTTCTGCATGGTTGTTACCCAGGCTTGCATAAGGAAGGGCTTGAGCTGGAAATCAACTGTAAAGTAATTACAGTTTCTCCACATGAATGTGAAGAACATGTTCACTTTACTCTCGGTTTAAAGCACTTCTTTTTAAAGTTTGGATCTTAAATACTCTGCTTTTGTTGTTGATTTATACTTTCTATGGGAAAAACAATGAAGTTTGTGAAGTTTTGTGCAGATCTGACTGGCACTTTAATATCCCATGAGGCAGCAGGACAGGATTTAATATTATTATTACATTTAATATCTCTCGTTTAAATAGACTATGAACAGCAGCTATGCTAATTATTTTCTTTATTCTCTATTTCAACCTGGAAATACTCATCCTGAGGATTGTACAGCTCCATTGATGTGATCCAAGACCTGTGAAGAGATGATGCCAACCACAGAGCACTTCTACAGGTATCCATAATCCTGGACCGGGCCGTATCCTGAGCAGAAGCTGTGGCGGTCATGAAGGAATGGAGAGCATGAGGTTCTTGAACGATCCCAATGACAGACGAGTCTTCCCAGGGGCCAGCCTGAACACCTGCCGGTGAGATACACCTGCAGCTTCTCCACGATGGATGTCCAACGTTCTCCAGCCTTAGGCACCTAGGCTGCAGATCTGCACAGGATGTTTGGCTAGAGGAGAAATGGTCGTGCCCAGCTGAGTATGGTTTCTTTCTTGTTTTTTTCCTTCACTTTCGTCAGTTGGTGCAGTTTTGTTCATCACCACTGTCGCCACTGGCTTGCTTGGTTTGGGACATGTAGAGCGGCCTATCGATGGATTTTCTCTTCTGTGTTTGGACTTTTAAGAGTGCAATTTAAACCACACTGAACTAAACTAAACTTTAGTTTTGACATTTGATGTTGAAAATTCAACTCTACAGTTAAAGAAAGGGACTTTTATTTATATATAGTAATCTGAAATGATATAATGAGTAAGAAATAATTTCAAATGAAATAAGTCTGTAAAATAACAGAGAAATGTACTGGCAGTTTATTACAAAGTTTTTTTTTACTGTAGCAACCTCTTTGAATGTTATGAATAAATAAATAAATAAATAAATAAATAAATAAATAAATAAATTTAAACAATTACATGAGAAGATTTTTTTGTTTGTTTTTGCCAAAAGTTTCAGTTTCATTTAAAATTATAATTTTTTTAGGCTAATTGCCAATTATAAACCATTTGTAGTGAATGTCACAGTAATTTCTGATACATAAACACCTGAAAATAGCACAAAAGTAAACTTCACAAAAGTCACAAGCTAACTTTACCAATAAAATTTTACTTTTTGTCTCTTAAAAGTCTTATTGAATCAAAATATTAAGTATGCAAAAAGGAAATGAGAGAAATGTGTGACAAAAAAAAACATCCTGTCATGTATGCTCTCGTCCTCTCTCTCTCTCTCTCTCTCTCTCTCTCTCTCTCTCTCTCTCTCGCTGTCTCAATACATATATCTTAAAAAAAACAAAACACAGGTAGAGAAAAAAAAAAAAAAAAACAGACTTATCTCAGGCCACTTCTAGAGCTTCATTTTCAGAGTGTCAAGCAATTTGTTTAAAGGCTCAAGTCACGAGTCAAGAGATGGTGGCAAAAAAAAGAAAGAAAAAAAGCCCCGGCGTTAATAAAAATTCATAGAATCTGCTCAGCCACAGAAATGGATGGCGACTGAGGGGTCACATTGCATCTGTGGTGGGAAGGTCAGAGGTTGCGTACAGTTTGAAAACAAGACAGTGTGTTTTCATGCATCATATAACAGATAAAGATTTTCGGTGTCGAGGCGGACCGGCGTGGGGTGGGGGGAGGGGGATACGTACGTCCGCTGTCCTGTGTTAATTCTGTCAAGGTGTCACACACTTCATCTTCAACGCGTTAGAGTAAAACACAGCCCCTCTGTACTGTGACACACATGTAAAATGTTCTCTTTTGTACAAAATGCAAGACATGCTAAACGCTGTACGTCATGGCAGTTGTTGTTTTTTTTCTTGATCTTTTTATTCTGCCGTAATGCGATTATTCTACACAAATTGTGGGGATTTGATTCGGGCCAAAACAGCATCGCAGGGCCCCGACGCTTGGGGCTAGTATTCATCAAGTGTAGAAATTATGTATTGAACGTGTTCTTGTTTATGACATCATTCAGCCGGATGAAATAGAAGCAGAGATTGGTTGCAGTGATTACCGTAAGCTGCCAGTGTTTTCATTACAAACAGCAGACGATTTCTAATAAAAAGATTAGGAGGTGTATGGCATCTTCAGAATCATGTCATGGAGTGAATTTATCATGAGCAGGACACCAGCGACCCCATTTTCCACAGCTGTAAAATAGATGTATGGTACATTTCATTTTTTATATTCTTTAAAAAAAAAGACTAAGTGGTGACTGCCATTATGGAGGTAATGCATTTGGAAATATGTTGGCAAAAACTTTCCAGCCTTTTGATTTTTATAGGAGATTGTACAGTGATTATTTGCTAAATACTGAGAGTAATCACAATTTAAACATGATTGGCATGGTATTTGGTGCCATTTGGTGTGATATGTGCCCTTATTTATAAGCTATTTTGGGTAAAACATGATAAAATCTAATATTAATAAAAAAATAAAATAAAAACTGCTAACACTTTATTTTGATGGTTCCTATTGCACACATTGTTGACTTAAAGTTGAATTGGAACTACATGCCAATTACGTATCATTTAAGTATCAGTATTCTGTCTGCTTCATATCTTACTGTAAGAAACTTTTCAAGAACATGTCAACTTACACTAACCCTAACCCCAACCTAATACTCTACGAATAAACTACTGAGAATTGTAATGTAACTTAATTTCTTAACTTAACTTAATAAATGAATTTAATTAAACTTAAAGTCAACAAAATGCATTAATAGGACCATCAAAATAAAGTGACACCAAAATGTAACCTAGAGTACATTCCAAAATAAAACGTAAAAATATGTTTATTAATACTTTGTACAAAAATATATAACACTATACAAGACTGATCGTTTTTTTTTTTTTTTTTTTTTTTTTTCTATTTTTAACTCTAATGGCAATTTCACGAAAAAAGAAAAACAAAACTCTTCAATATCATCAAAACTAATAAATGTTTCTTGAGCATCAAACAGACTATTTGTAGCAAAGTTTGTTACATTACATTAAAATAATATATGTATATTTGTAATATTTTTTAAATATTTCCTAAATGATGTTTAACAGTGAAAAGCAATTTTCACAGTATGTCCAATAATATTTTTTCTTCTGGAGAAAGTCTTATTTGTTTTATTTCGGCAAAAAAAGCAGTTTTTAATAAAAAAAAAAAAAAAAAAACATTTAAGGTCAATATTATTATCCCCTTTAAGCTATTTTTCCCCCAATTGTCTACAGAACAAACCAATGTTATATAATAACTTGCCTAATTACCCTAACTTGCCAAGGTAACCTATTTAACCTAGTTAAGCCTTTAAATGTCACTTTAAGCTGTATAGAAGTGTCTTGAAAAAATATCTAGTAAAATATGATTTACTGTCATCATGGCAAAGATAAAATAAATCAGTGATTAGAAATAAAACTATTTAAACTATTATGTTTAAAAATGTGTTGAAAAAATCTTCTCTCCGTTAAACAGAAATTGGGGAAAAAAATAAACAAATAAACAGGTAGGCTAATAAGACTTCAACTATATATATATATATATATATATATATATATATATATGGCGCCACGGTGGCGTAGTGAGTAGCATGTTCACCTCACAGCAAGAAGGTCGCTGGTTCGATCCCCGGCTAGGCCAGTTGGCATTTCTGTGTGGAGTTTGCATGTCCTCTCCGTGGTTGCGTGGGTTTCCTCCGGGTGCTCCGGTTTCCCCCACAGTCCAAAGATATGCGGTACAGGTGAATTGGGTAAGCTAAATTGTCCATAGTGTATGTGTGTGAATGAGAATGTATGAATGTGTTTCCCAGAGATGGGTTGTGGCTGGAAGGGCATCTGCTGCGTAAAACAAATGCTGGATAAGTTGGCGGTTCAATCCGCTGTGGCGACCCCAGATTAATAAAGGGACTAAGTCGAAAAGAAAATGAATGAATGAATATATATATATATATATATATATACTCCCATGGTTTTTTATATCTAAGTTGATATTTAGCCACACCATGTTGGTGTTTCATAACATCTAATTTTTATGAGGTGGGTCAATGCTCAACCCCCAACCTCAGGAAACAGGACATACACACATACACTACAGACAATTTAGCTTACCTAATTCATCTAGAGTGCATGTCTTTTGCGGGAAACCGGAGCACCCAGAGGAAATCCACACTAGCTTGGACTCAAACCAGCAACAGTCTTGCTGTGAGGCAATAGTGCTAACCACTGAGCCACTGTGCCACACCATGATTTTATACACATATATATGTTACTGAATTTCCCAGAGATGGGTAGCGGCTGGAAGGGCATCCGCTGTGTAAAAAATATGCTGGATAAGTTGGCGGATCATTCCGCTGTGGCGACCCAGGATTAATAAAGGGACTAAGCCGAAAAGAAAATGAATGAATGAACATATTACTGAATATAGGGGCAGCATGGTGGCGCAGTGGGTAGCGCTGTCGCCTTACAGAAAGAAGATCGCTGGTTCTAGCCTCAGCTGCTTCAGTTGGCATTTCGGTGTGGAGTTTGTGCAGTATGTTCTCCCCTTGTTGGCATGGGTTTGCTCCGGTTTCCCCCACAGTCCAAAGACATGCGGTATAATGGAATTGAAGAAACTAAATTGGCCATAGTGTGTGTGAGTGAATGAATGTGTACAGATGTTTCCCAGTACTAGATTGCAGCTGGAAGGGCATTTGCTGTGTAAAACATATGCTGGATAAGTTGGCGGTTCATTTGTGGTGACCCCTCATGAATAAAGGAAAATGCATGTATGAATGAATGAACGAATGAATGAATAATCTCCATTAGCCTAATATGTGTGTTGTTGTTGTTGTTGTTGTTGTTGTTATTATAATTTCATTTATTGCTTTGAGACTTGAGGAGAATTTTGCCGAATTAGCTGCTCCTCAAATATGTATGTTATGTGTTTAAAAGATTATATAAAAGCAAGTATAAATGGAAAGCTTGTTTTTAAATGTAAGTTAATTAAAGTTGCTATGGCAGCAAACGTGTCTACCAATGCATAAATGTGAATACTAGCAAAATTGTAAAAAATAATAAATAAATAAAAATCTTAATGTTCCCAGAAAAGATTACTATATAATGCATAGAAAATGTATTTGGCAAATATATTGGCTTCCTAGCATTGCTCAGAGATAAAAATAAAATAGTAACTACATAAACACCTTTCACAACCTTGTTCGTTTGAACGGAGTTCCTTCAGATCCTGAAATCCCAATATAGCCATTGGTTTTGCTAATCAACAGCTTAAGCTTTCTGATACTCGACATAAAATCTGATCTTAACATCTCACAGTTTCTTCCAACATTTGGGACAATTAGAGAAAATAGAGCATGTCTGTGCTTTAAGGTGCTCCGATTCACCCGGCAGTGCAGCTAGGGGCCTTTTAAAACCCTCTTTGAGTTTTCGTATGCTATCTCTACAGCTGTGTTTCTGCTGCTCAGCCCTCATTTAATATCTCCTATCTTATCTATTTACTTATCTGGCGCCTCAGTCTGCTCAAAAGAAACAAATGATTTGAAAAACCACTGAGGGGAAGATTATGGTAAACCTCGAATTTGTTTTGCTTGGAAGAAAGCCTCCGCAACGTTCCGCTCAATTTCGACAATATGCGATTGTTATGCTAGCATAATGCTAATTGGCTATGGATATAGAAAGGGAAAATACTGCTATTTTTGTGTATGTGTGCGTGTCCCCTAAGAGCTGAGCAGTCATGCTGTGCGTATCTACAAAATAACTTAAACTGGTGTCTGATGGTGAAGACGAGGCAAACGGTAAACGCTGATTGTTAAAGAGAGCGCTTTATAGAGATGCCATCACTAGTTCAGAAGGAGAAGCACAGTAGCGTTTGCCTTGAAGCTCAGACAACAGCTGAAATCTCCTTCCTGAAAGACTGCCACATCAAAGAACTTCTCAGCGCACATCTGTCTGTGCCATAAAGCAACTGGCAGCGCTTGAGATCTCAGTGAGTGTTCGGTGTTCAAACATCAGAAACTTGTATAATCGTGTTACACCATTCATGAGTGTGGTCAATGCTGTATCATCTAATGCAGCACATCACTTCAAGTCAAAAGTAATGACCAAACCATGCTAAACTATTCAAAACTTGTATAGCTATACACTGTAAAAATTCAGGGTTCCATACAATTTCTTCATGTTGTCCCAACACAAATCGATTAAGCAAACTTTAGTGTTTAATGTTGCAAATTTAAGTGGATTAACATAAAACAATTAGTTTGTCTCCCTCCCAAAAAACTTAAAAATTGTGTTGTTTCATTTCCAGGGTTTCTGCAAGTGTCACCAAGTCAATTTTAAGACCCTTTTACGGCCATCAAGAATGAAATTTTTAGAATTATATAGGGATATATTAGGGATTTTCTAAATAACCAAGCAGAAAACATCAAGAAACAAATTCAAATATACACTGTACATTTTTGTTTACATATTTTAAATAATGTGTCAATTCAAGCAAACTCTAGTTGCGCACATGCAATTATTTTTTCAACAACAACAAAAGAAATGTAAATTTTATGTAAATAATAATAATGTTAAATGTATTTATTTGACTTTAATTTTATATTAAGCCTCCCTTGGACAGGTGGTAAGAATTAGCAAGTCTCCTAAAACACTTAATAGTGGTTGGTTTTATTGAGATGTATCGTTGGTGATTGGATGTGTGTTGGATCGATTGGGTAGCTATAAAAACAAAAGAAAATTAAGACCAGTTTAAAATGATTTAATATCTACAAGACAATATTTCAGTGAATTTAAGACTATTTAAGGCCCAAAGTTTTGTTTTTGAAATTTGAGACATTTAAAGACTTTTTAAGATCCTGCGGACACCCTGAAATCACTTTAAATAACTAGTTTAAACAAGCAGCAAAAGTTTTTTAAATATATATATATAT
>CAIGQQ010004210.1:1194258-1208458 GCA_903798035.1 Danio albolineatus
ACTTACAGACAAATATTAGATAGAAAGACAGACAGACAGACAGACAGACAGACAGGCTTTATATAGATAGACGGACAGACATACTTACAGACAAATATTAGATAGAAAGACAGACAGACAGACAGACATTTTATAGATAGACGGACAGACAGACTTACAGAAAAACATTAGACAGACAGACAAACAGACAGACAGACAGACAGACAGACAGACATTTTATAGATAGACGGATAGACAGACTTATAAGCAAACATTACATAGAAAGACAGACAGACAGACAGGCAGTATATTGATAGACGGACAGACAGAATTACAGACAAACATTGGATAGAAAGACGGACGGACAGACAAACGGACATTATATAGATATATAGACAGACAGACACACTTTATACTGTATAGATAGACAGCCTGACAAACAGACAGTGGATGGATGGACAGACAGACATTATATAGACAGATAGACACACATTGTATAGATAGACAGACAAACATTGCATAGACAGACAAACAGACAGAAATACTTTAAATAGATAGACAGACAGAAATTATAAATATAGACAGAAAGACATTATATACAGTAGATAGACAGACAGACAGATAGACAGCGGATGGATGGATGGACAGACAGAAATTAAATAGATAGAGAGACAGACGTACAGACATTATATAGGCAACCAGACAGCCCATGAACAGATGGACAGACATTATATGGACAGATAGACAGACAGATAAACAGCAGATGGACGAATGGACAGACAGACAGACAGACAAACAGACAGACAGACAGACACTATATAGATAGACAGACAGACACTATATAGATAGACAGCCCGACAGAAAGACAGTGTGTGGATCGATGGATGGATGGACAGACATAATATAGACAGATAGACGCACATTACAGTATTTAAATAGACAGACAGACATAAAAACATGCAGCAATCATAGCTAGACAGAAAGACATTATATAGATCGACAGACAGACAGATAGACAGCAGACGGATGGATGGACAGACAGACATTATATAGATAAAGAGACAGACATTAAATAGACAGCCAGACAGCCCGTGGACGGATGGACAGACATTATATGAACAGAAATACAGACAGATAGACAACAGATGGATGGATGAACAGACAGACAGACATTATGTAGATAGACAGACAGATAGTCTGACAGACAGATATATAGATAGACAGACAGACAGATAGATAGCAGACGGATGGACAGACAGACATTATATAGATAGAGAGACAGACATTAAATAGACAGCCAGACAGCCTGTGGACGGATGAATGGACATTATATGAACAGATAGACAACAGATGCATGGACGGACAGACAGACAGACAGACATAATATAGATAGCCTGACAGATAGACAGACAGACAAATATACAGCAGATGGATGGACAAACAGAAATTATATTGACAACCAGACAGCCAGTGGACGAATAGACGTACATTATATAGACAGACAGACAGACAGACAGACAGACTGGCAGACTGGCAGACAGACAGACAGACAGACAGACAGACAGACAGACAGACAGACAGATAGATAGATAGATAGATAGATAGATAGATAGATATATTAAACTGACAGACAGTGGACAGATGTAGGGACAGACAGACAATATACAGACAGACAGACTTGCAATATACTGACTTTTTTCAGCATACAAAATAACTGAAAAGAGTTGATAACGTTGTTGATAACCCCGCCTACTGACACCTCTGACCACGCCCCCTCGACTCACAGTCCACATCAGCAGCTCCTGCGCTGTAATCGCTTTGTATGGACAGGCAGGAAAGAGCGTCGCCGTTTGCAAGGTTTGAAGGTGACATGGATAAGTAGATAAAGCTTCAGACTGGGTATTCAGGCCACTGGTGAAGCATCCCAAGAGCCCTTCAACCCTCTCTGTATGTCTCTCTCTCCTCTCCCTTTATCCTTTCTCTTTTAGAAGGGGTGTGAGCTTCCTCTCCCTCCCCCTCTCAACCCAACGGCAGGGGAACGACCCGCAAGGTCGGAACCCTCGGTGGACGTGCCCGAGTCTCAGAAGGAACCATATTCTAATTTCAGCGCTATTCCGTTCCACTCTGGTCCATGTAATAAATCTTGTTTGGTGACAAAACGTCCAATTAAGAAGGAATTGACACAAAAAAGAAAGGTGTGTGAGGGAAGTATGAAAAAAAATACAAGAAGGAATGCTGCCTCAAGGACAAAGTCTGCCGCTAATGAACGTCAGTGGCATAATAATCGGAGTGATTGGGGAAAAAAGTTCTCAGGTTGTGATTGGAGAACAGACGGTATATTCATTAGGAAGTTAAATGCTTGGAATCTTTATGTATAAGGTGAGCTGTTACAAAAACTCAAATGTTGAACTAAATGATGTCTCTATGAATTATGACACTAAACACATCCAGCTCTTCTAATATACAATGAAATTTAGTTATCATGGAATTTATTCAATTGCAAAGGGCTCAGTGTAGAGTTGGGCATGATACACACTTGTAGTTTATATTCCAAATGTGTGGCATTTATTTAAGTGTTGTAAACTGCAGGTTTTATTTGATAAAACTGCTAATTTATGCCCACCTTTATTAGGTACACCTTACTAGTACCGGGTTGGACCCACTTTTGCCTTCAGAACTGCTTTATTTAATCGTGGCATAGCTTCAACAATGTACTGGAAATACTCCTCAGAGATTTTGGTCCATATTGACATGATAGCATCACGCAGTTGCTGCTGATTTGTCAACCACATCCCAAAAGCGCTCTGTTGGATTGAGATCTGGTGACTGTGAAGGCCATTTTAGTACAGTGAACTCATTTTCATGTTCAAGAAACCAGTCTGAGATGATTCGCGTGACGCGGCACATTATCCTTGTGGATGTAGCCATCAGAAGATAGGTACACATGTTACAAAGGGATAGACAGGGTCAGAAACAATTCTCAGGTTGGCGTTGACACAATGCTCAATTGGTACCAATGGGCCCAAAGTGTGCCAAGAAAATATCCCCCACACCATTACACCACCACTGTCAGTCTGAATCATTGATTCAAGAAAGTATACATCTATGCTTTCATGTTGTTGATGCCAAATTCTGACCCTACCATCTGATTGTCGCAGCAGAAATCAAGACTCATCAGACCAAGCAAAGTTCTCCAATCTTCTATTGTCTGTGCAAACTGCAGCATCAGTTTCCTGTTCTTAGCTGACAGGAATGGCACCCGGTGTGGTCTTCTGCTGCCTCAAGGTTGGATGTGTTCACAGATGCTCTTCTGCATACATTGGTTGTAATGAGTGGTGATTTGAGTTACTGTTGCCTTTCTATCAGCCAGTCTGGCCATTCTCTTCTGACTTCTGGCATCAACAAGGCATTTGCGTTTTGAGTTTAGCTCTCCTCCTCGTGTGTCTGTTGTTTTGTTCACGGCATGGTGATTTCATTTTCAGCGTCTCAGTCTAGTTGGTTTCGATTTTGGTTTGCGCTGGGATCGGAACATGCATGTCACGTGAGCTTGTGGTAAGTGTTTTCATTTATCGTGTGCTCGTGTCTTATGTTCAGCCTTCTGTTGGTGTTGTGTTTAGCACATGGATTGTGTTTACATGCTCTGTGTGCTTTAGTGTTGTGTTTCATGTGAACACGTGGTTAATGTGTTATCTCATTGGCTGCTTGTTCTAGTCCTGTTTTACATAAGTACAGGGCTCGTGTTGTGTTTTTCTATCATGTGATCCCCAGTCTATCGTCTTGTGCCACCCAACTTATCCTATTATTTATCATTATGTTCACCTACCCGCTTGTCAGTTTATTGATTTGCTCTCCCAGTGTGCAGCCCTGCCAAGCCTTGCCAAGTGAAGTCAAGTCCAATCAGTTTGTCTTAATGCTATGTTATTTATTCCCCCACAGGGTTGTTTAAGATGTTTTTGTTTGAATATGTTCCAACATATTTTACATTTGGGTCCTCACCTCCTCTCCCTTACCCCAAATTATGACACTTACAGCAGCAATACATATCACTAATTAAACTTTATTTGAGATATATATATATATATATATATATGAAATGATCTTCAACTTAATATTTAAAATATATTTTTTTAAGTAAACATTTACTTAGATTAGCATATTTTATTAATACCACAATACTAATATTAAATACTAAGATGACAGAGGGATAGCTGATTGTGTTTCAAGCAACTGTTACATCATGCCATCAAGCAGAGCAAATTCTCTGATGAACAGAATGCAACATTATAGTAAAATCCACTAATTAGCGATGGAAGCACTAATCAGTCACTTGTTACTTAAGCAGACACTATTTGTCCAAAGCAACTTGCCGCGCACTAATTGCAGGGCCAGTCTCTATGGAGCCGCATGAGGTTAAGTGCTGTGCTCAAGGGCATAATGCTGATAGAACAGGCCTGTAATCTCAAGTTAATTCTCCAGTTCCCCAGTCACCCCCTTTTTCAAACTAAACCTGCGAACCCAGCTTCATAACCTAAGGCTATCACCATCACACACATCAAACTTTTCGGGTTTTTTTAACACATTATATCATTAAATGAACGTGATCTACATGCTATCTTGAAGTGAAAATAAAGAAACCGATGTAGTCGGTGAATTATGTGAACTATATAGTCTCACATCTGTACGTCACATTAGAATAATTTCCATTTTTGTTGGATGGTTTAATGTATTTCTTTGGAACATGAATATTTTCACATCTGAATGTATCTCTAGACATCTTCTAACCTCAAGTGCTAAAGATGCCACCGCCTGGTGTTATACCTTGAACGGATCATGAATGTTTCATGAGAGGTGAGACTCTGGTCTGTGGAAATGAAACGAGATACATTTCCCTATATTTCCCAATGACATCAAAGCTCTTTAAAGAACACAGTAGCACTTATTGCGTCAATAAACGGTGTAGATATTTAAGGATTGTTTTTCTCAGTTCCAGCATATAGACAGAAGTTGCATTAAAGGGATGGTTTACTCAGATAATGATAAATCAGTCATCAATTACTTTTGTTGTAGTGTCATTTAATCATTTATTTGTATTTATTTAAAACAAAAATAATGTAAAAATTGGTGCTATAATAATGTAAAAATAATAGTAAATAGTTACCAGAATTAGTTATCAGACTTTCAGAAAAGACGAAAAAGAATCAATGAAATATTAAATAAATATATAATATTAGATTTATAAATAAATAAATAAACAAATAATTTAAAAAATGGTCCTTTGCACCAGAGGGTTGGTGAAAAACAAGTTAAGTTGAATGTATGACGCTCAAAAAATTAATTTTTTTCAAAGCTGAAACAACACAACTTTTGAGTCTTTTGAGAGGGACAACTTAATTGTTTATGTTCAATCAACTTAAATTTGTAAAAACTAATAATTTACCTTAATTCTTTTTGTTGTGCCAACACAAATCGATTTTGTGAAATCCAGCACTTTTTACAGTGTATTTCAAAATATAGAAACTGTAATAGACAGGGCTATTGACTAAAAGCTTGTCTAAAGTCCAGCGCAGAGCATGTTAGTTATGCGCCTTTGCAGGTCCAAAATGCTTACCTTAATATACACAGGATGTACAGCAATACACAAATACCTTTACAAATAAAAGGATTAAAATGTTACAAAAAATGGCGCCACGGTGGCCTAGTGGTTAGCATGTTCGCCTCACAGCAAGAAGGTCGCTAGTTCGATCCCCGGCTGGGCCAGTTGGCATTTCTGTGTGGAGTTTGCATGTTCTCCCCGTGGTTGCGTGGGTTTCCTCCAGGTGCTCCGGTTTCCCCCACAGTCCAAAGACATGCGGTACAGGTGAATTGGGTAAGCTAAATTGTCCGTAGTGTATGTGTGTGAATGAGAAGGTATGGATGTGTTTCCCAGAGATGGGTTGTGGCTGGAAGGGCATCCGCTGCGTAAAACAAATGCTGGATAAGTTGGCGGTTCATTCCGCTGTGGCGACCCCGGATTAATAAAGGTACTAAGCCGAAAAGAAAATGAATGAATGAATGTTACAAAAAATACTATTTCCTACATAAATATAAAAACCACAATGCCTTCTTCAACTGGAGTGGAGTGTGTACAACATTGTTTCCTTACTCCACGAAATAAAGGAGTAAAGAGTAAAAGTAAAGAGAAAGTAAAGAGGCCACACAGAGGAGGCTCATTCTTTACCCTTGCAATGCAGATGGTCTGTTTAACTGTTTACTCACTAGTGAAGCGTTCAGCTTTTCCACTTACAAAGTCTGTCATGTAAATAGCAAATGCTCCATGGAGTGACACATCTGACTCTTAAGGGAAATGAGAGATGAGACTCTAATTGGTTTAATGCACATTACGCTCAAAATACACTCAAAACTCATTAGGAGAATAAGCACAACCCTGTTACAAACTATATTTTTTCATCGTTAAAATAGCCAGGTGGATTTAGACATGCCCTTAATGCTTTTGTGCCATTGTGCTTTAGACTTTGCGCCTAGATCATTAAAATAGACCCCTTATTGACTCAGTTAGGACAGCTTAATATAATTAGATAACCCTTTAAAAAAAGAACTTTTTAAACACTACAAAAATCATCTTGAGTTACACTTTCATATTAATATTGATGTAAAATTAAAATTTATCTTGTTTAAAAAAAAAATACTATTCAAGATCAGATTATTTATTATTTTTCTCAGTTAGTAAAGCTTAAATGTAAGTATTTTACCTGCATTTAATATTTGAGACTTACATTAAGACCCGCCCTGTATTTTTAATGCTTTTAAATTTTTGGTTGTAAAGCCTCGAATGGATCAGTTTGCATGTTCTCCCCGTGTTCGTGTGAGTTTCCTCCCGGTGTTCCGGTTTCCCCCACAAGTCCAAAGACATGCGCTATAGGTTAATTGGATAAGCTAAAATTATCCATAGTGTATGAGTGTAGAAAATGTGTATGGATGTTTCCCAGTAATGGGTTGCAGCTGGAAGGGCATCCGCTGTGTAAAACATGTGCTGGAGAAGTTGGGGGTTCATTCCACTGTGGTGACCCCAGATTAATAAAGGAACTCGATTAAAAGAAAATGAATGAATGAATGAATGAATTAACTTGTTTTAATTTTGCACATAAAAATGCTCAATCACACTTTTTACTTCAGTGTAAAGTTACATTCTGTCATGTTTTGTTGTAGTAAGATTTATTATTATGAGAAGCAACATTAAATATTTTGGAAATTTCGAATATTTTAATGAAATGAGTTTGAGTTTACTTTATCATCCACACTATATAAACTGTATAAAATAAATATATGGTTTCCATTTTAAATTGTGACAGCACTTGGCACAAAAGATAATTGGTACTTTGTTTAATGCTTTTGATTGACATGTAAAGAAAGATAGCTCTTTTACCTGTTAAAGACAAAATCAGATACTGTATTTTTGAACAATGTTGGAAACCTATGGCATCAATAGTATGATAAAAAACACACACTAGGAAAAACAATGACTACTACTTTTCAACATTCTTGAGAAAATCGTTTGTATTTAAGAGAAGAAATAAACTCTAACAGCTTTGGAACAAGTGGAGGATGAGTAAATGATGGCAGAATTTGTATTTGTGGTGAAACTATCCCTATAATCCAGGGTAATCGACATTCTTAACATTGCTTGTCGGAACATTTGTAGCTGAAAACCGGAATTTTGAATGCCTGCTCTGGAGTAGGTTTAGTGTAGCTTTTTCATGTTACGTCTGCAACGCAGTGCCAGATTTGCAGTGTGATGTTACAACTTGATACTTAGCAGCCAACTACACACCTCATGTTTACATGCTTTTGACAGCTACAGAAACACTGTGCATTTTATATAAACAGTCGTTTTGGCATTTAAGAACAATTAGCCAAATAGTGACATAAAACACGTGTCTGTCTTACCCTTTTACTCTAAAAGGGTCCTTCCAGGAGCATAAAATCTTTACAGTAGTCTGCAATATATGCTAAAGGTCCTATAGAATGGAAATCTGTATATTCCCATGCAGAGTTGAACGATAGTTCAGCATATAAAAATGACACACTCAAACTGCATTGTTTCCCTTTTTAAATAAACTTGTTTAAACAAAAGACCGCAGAAAAAAAAGGTGTGGATCAGAGCATAACACTGACTGTTAGGTAACACTCAGAAATGTAGTTTTTAGTGCTAGTTCTACCAGGAAGTCCTAATGTCACGTCAGTCATCACAATCAGTTCCAACCAATAGCCACGAGAAACAAGGAATACCTAATGCCACATCACTCATCACAATTAGTTCCAACCGATAGCCAAGAGACACAAGGAATATATGCGCTGTCCATTCATTTCATTCATTTTGTTGCAGGTACTGACGTTCACCCACCATCACCAGGTTGGCACTGTCCAGTGAGGTAGGCTCCGCCCCTGCCTTGGTCCTTGGCGGTGATAACTAGGCCCACACGGAATCCGTGTGTGAAGAATTTCGCAGATTTTTAGCCCATCATTGATTCTGTTTATTAACTTGTGTAAATGTGTGTACATTTATATTTATTCATTTTTTAAATTAATTTCAATAATATTATTGACTAATATGAAAATATTTCTATGATTAATTAACAATACAGGTTGTAAAGTAATGTTTTCTGTCTTTTAGTGGATATTTTATATGAAAGACTTGCTTTTTTTACCAAATAAAGTGCTATATAATTGGATTTGCATTGTAAACATTAAATAAAAGGTAAAAATGTGTTACTTTTTATTTCATATATTACGTTTTTAGTTATGATACTCCCAAAATCATTCCACATAAATCCACAGATTTTGAACAAGTTTTTTGCTCAGAAATAGCAAAAAATGCCCGCAGATTCTGTCTGGCCCTAGTCATAACTAGGCCAGACCATATAGCCATAAAAGCTTCCAATTCAAGCTATGTACAGGGCCTCCACCAAAAGAAATGTAACTATTTTGTTAAATGATACTTTGTTCAAATACTCATCAATAAATGGAATTCAATATCATTATTACCTCCCTGGTCTTTCTGGTAGAACTAGTAATATGCACGCCTCAACAGCATTTGATTGGCCACAATCTGAGATATCTACTATGATGTTACCTTACGTTCTAACTAAGTTTGTACTTGAAAGATTTCCAGCCCAGTGACAACTAAATCTGGGCAGACGTTTACCCAATCAAAAGAAATGAAAGATAGATAAACATTTTCCTCCTTGTCCAGTCAGGCAATAGCTGGATTCTCACAAAGGGAGAGGTTTATATCATATGTACCATACTGTACGTACAGTGGTGGAAAGAGAACTGGAAAAATTATACTTAAGTAGAAGTATCATTACTTGCCTAAGAATGTAGTGCAAGCAGAGTAAACGCAACTGTTGTAAATATTACTCAAAGTATGAGTAAAAAGTAGCCTTTTCAAAAGTACTCAAGAGTGGTGAGTATTGCGCTGTAAAAAGCTGATGCATTTACATATAATTTGTGGATGTGTTTAACCGTAACCTGCTGTAGTGCATTTAGTTATTACCCAGCAGGCACACAAGGTCATAAGACGTTAATATTATGTTAGATTTAGGTTGTGATGTCATTCATTCATTCATTCATTCATTTTCTTTTCGGCTTAGTCCCTTTATTAATCCGGGGTCGCCACAGCGGAATGAACCACTAACTTATCCAGCATTTGTTTTATGCAGCGGATGCCCTTCCAGCCACAACCCATCTCTGGGAAACACATCCATACAGTCTCATTCACACACATACACTATGGACAATTTAGTTTACCCAATTCACCTGTACCGCATGTCTTTGGACTGTGGGGGAAACCGGAGCACCCGGAGGAAACCCACGCAACCACGGGGAGAACATGCAAACTCCACACAGAAATGCCAACTGGCCCAGCCGGGGATCGAACCAGCGACCTTCTTGCTGTGAGGCGAACGTGCTACTCACTACGCCACCGTGGCGCCGGTTGTGATGTCAGGTGACTAAAATTCAATGTCTAAGGATTTAGGTTGTGTTAGAAAGTGACCATTAAGAAACAATTCCGTTTTGTTTTTGTTTTATTCACATTAAAGAAACATTTTGCCGACTGTGGCCCGTTATGAAAGCCAAAATAAACACAACCCACAACATAGTTCCATGTTATGATCCTGTTTAAATTTTTGCTGCACAGATAATAGCAATAGTAATGTGTAACCTAATGCGTATTTTTTAGAATCATGTTGAAGGTTGTGCGATTAATTTAAACATTTTTAATCGACCAAAACATTCAAATAATTTAATTCAAATACAGCACCGAAGCATGCACAAGTCAAGATAATTGTTTTCATGCTGAATGTTATTGGTTGGATATACATACATAAATACTCCATATGTGTTTTCTTAAGCTAATTAAATAATGAATGTTAATGAAGGCTTTTTCCGAAATGTCATCATTCCATTTAAATATTTGTCTGTACACATTATGGCAATAACAAGATGCGTATTTCAGAATCAGTTCAAAGGTCGCATAATTGAGTGTTTTCTCAAGACAATTCTGCTTTTCTAACTTAATCAGTAGTTGGGCAATGGAAAAGCCACAAGAGTATACTTTAAAAACACAATGTTGTCATTGTGCACATCTGGTGTCTCTGTATTGTGTTGACAGTTGTAATTGGTGTTGCGTTTGTCTGGTTCTTTCATCACACTGCTGGTTTAGTTTAGGTAGCTTACTTAAAAGTGAATCAAAGTTGTCATATTATTATTATTATTATTATTATTATTATTATTATTATTCATTCATTCACATTCATTCATTCATTTATTCATTCATTTTCTTGTCGGCTTTATTAATCTGGGGTCGTCACAGCAAAATGAACCGTCAACCATATCCAACAAGTGTTTTACACAGCGGATGCCCTTCCAGCTGCAACCCATTACTGGGAAACATCCATACAATCTCATTCACACACATAACGATGGACAGTTTAGCTTACCTAATTTACATGTACCACATGTCTTTGGACCTAAGGGGGAAACTGGAGCACCCGGAGGAAACCCACACAAACACAGGGAGAACATGCAAACTCCACACAGATATCCCAACTGACCCAGTAGAGGCTTGAACCAGCGACCTTCTTGCTGTGAGACGATGGTGCTACTCACCCTGACGGTAGTAATCAATTTTTAAAAGGACTTTTTTTTTAAAGGACTTTGTTAATCAATCACCAAAGCCACATGTTGTTGATCAAAAATAGCAAAACTGTGATATTTTAAAATTATTATTACAAATTAAAAGTCCAAAGACATGTACTATAGGTGAATTGACAGTTTAGATGGTTTGACAATTATTTAAACTGAAGTGGCGAAAACTAGCTTTCATTTTGCAAATTAGCTTGGAGCGAGTGAGCTTTGTAAGCTCAAATATTGAAAAATATTGGACAAATATTGAAGAAAATTTCATATATTTGTTTGTTTCTTTTTTATTTTTTTTATTTAAAAGGCACCTATTTTATGCCTTTTTCAAAGTTTAATATGTCTTGTGCAAAGTTTCAGCTCAAAACACCCATCAAAATGTTAGATTTTCTGCTCTGATTTTCTGCTCTGAACACACTGTAGCTGTTTTTTATTGCCTGTGCCTTTAATGTTAGTTCTCCCCACCCATCGTTTCCACATGCCAGATACTACAATTAGAACTTTCCCAATGATTATTTGATGTATTTGTTGTGAAGTTAATTCATGCGTTTCTGTGACGAGTCACACACAATGTCATTACAAAGTTCACGCACACACACACACACACACACACACACACACACACACACACACACACAGACATGCATACGCAGCGGAGACACACACACACAACGGACACACGCACAGGGCGAACACAGCTTACAAATTTTGCACACAAATGTGACTGGATACGGGGTAATATCCACTACTGTTTGGATATCCGTCTTTTTAATGTACAAAATAAACCTGCTTAAACATCCACAAACAAGGATTGAAGTGTCTTCTTTTATAATTGCCCTGACCTGTGGCTTTTGTGATAAAGTAAAGCTGAAGTAAATCGCTGTAAATCATGCACTGATTTTAAAAATGTTTTAAACTTGTATTCATTCTCAATCTCATTTGATGTTCATTGATGATCACAGCGAGCAGAACAGCGGTGCGTTTCCCAAACAACAACTCGTGGCTAAACTATCATTGGACAATGCATCGTTCAGGAAAACAATGATGCGGTGACAAGTGTTTCCCAAAATCCATAGTTTCTCTGTCGCACATCCATAGTTTGAACCACATTAGTTATAACGTAAAACGCCCACAATGATGGTCTAAACAGGGCGGAGTAACTACATGTACTGTCTTGTTGTTATGATTATATGTGTTACTACGGAGACATGTTAATACACCGCTGTCAGTCACTTCGATGGGCTGGGAACCCGCATTACTACGTCAAGTTGTGGTCATCATCAAAATGGGAGGGATTTGGATCCTATTTTAACGTCAGAAAATTTTTAAAAAGAGACTTATTTCCTTTACATCACCCCGATATGACTGTGGACACACTATACCTGCACACACTTCTGTCCAAACAGCTTACATAAGATGATTTTCCTCATAGGTGCCCTTTCATATTTTTGGTGTTTGGTTAATACATTTGGGTGTACTAATTTTGGACCATTATCATAAGTTATTTTATTAGATTAGCTCCAGATTTGGCTTCAGTACTGTCTAATCTAATGTATATGCACAAATGAAAATTTATGAGACAATTTTGAGGGGTGTATTCATATTTGTTGAGAACTGTTGTTTATTTATTTATTTATTTATTCATTGATTGATAGTATTGCACTCCTATTATTGATGTACTTTTTTTTTCCTTTTCTGTATAATCCTATCCCACAAATGTGATTAAATATAAGTTTGAAATGTGCACATCATTCCACTGGTCACAATTTTCACACAGAATTTTTTTAAAAAATATTGTTGATTATTTCAAAGAGTTCCTAACATCACATGCTTTTTAAAATAATTTAAAAAGGTAGAATTAAATGGGTTAACCTTTGTTATTTAATTAGTTTACAATAACACATATGGAGTATCCAACAAGTGCCATTCAGCATGAAAACAATTATCTTGGCTCATTTCAAGTGCTTAATTCGACTCACATGTGCGTTTGTTGTGCTGCAGGAAGCAGAGGCACGAGTTTTTGAAAAGCAAACGAGTTGAACTAAACATTTCCCTCAGAGTCCAAACAATCGGTTATGACCAGATCAATGCACATCAGAGCCCTCGCATCAAAACGGTTTCCTCTCCCCGTCACATCAGTCCCCCTGTTGTCACGGTAAAGACGCTTCCCCATAGTAACAAATGGAGCCATCAGCGAGGCTCAGAGGAGGCTGGTGCTCCCTCCCATTTACAAACTCCTTCATCAAATCCCACCGGGCTCTGCGTTGATTACTCCCGCAATTAGCAGTGTCAACTCCGCGATATGGATTAAGTGGTCAGGTTTGGGTCTGGGAGCTAATTAGTCGCCTCCCTCTCTTTATGATTTGTTGATTAATTATGAATATTTAGTTAGGAAAAGGGATGTTAATTATTAATCAAAATTAAATTATCTGGTGTAATTAACCACAAAGTTTTCTTTTTTTTTTTTTGTCTTGGCAAGACGTGTATGTGGCTTGAGCGTCGAACAATGAAGAATGGAATGGGGGTTACGACACGCAGTGAACGGTAAAGGTTAACGCAGTGTTTACATTGCATCTGGGATGCGTCATGGTGAGATTTTTCTGAATATTGGAGAGCTGTAATTACAACAACACTTGGGTGAAATATGTCACAATACTATTAACATACAGTTGAAGTCAGAATTATTGGCCCTCCTGAATTATCAGCCCCCTTGTATATATTTTCCCCAATTTCTATTGATTGGAGAGAAGATGATGACAGTACATAATATTTGACTGTATATAGATTTCTAAGATATTAGTAATCAGCCTAAAGTGAGACTTGAAGGCTTAACTAGGTTAACTAGGCAAGTTAGGGTAATTAGGCAAGTCACTGTATAACAGTGATTTGCTCTGTAGACAATCGGTAACAAATATTGCTCAAGTAAGCTAATAATTTAAAGTTTATTTTATTTATTTATTTATTATTATTATTATTATTATTATTATTATTATTATTATTATTATTATTATTATTATTATTA
>CAIGQQ010004210.1:1208468-1223151 GCA_903798035.1 Danio albolineatus
TATTATTATTATTATTATTATTATTATTATTATTATTATTATTATTAAAACTGCCTTTGTTCTAGCCAAATTAAAACAAAAAAGACTTTGTCCTGAAGAATAAATATTACATAAAATACTGTGGAAAAATTCCCTGGTCTGTTAAACACCATTTGGCAAATATTTGAAAAAAAATTAAAAAATCCCACGAGGGCTAATCATTTTGACTTCAACTGTATACATTTAAATATTTATTTTCAGTTTTAGTTATTTTAGAACATCAACGTGTTATTTCACCCGAAAATGAAAATATTAGGGTTTGGATCTATATGATGTTTTAAACGATGCACATATTTAATCATTGTCACAGTGATATAGCTATAGATACAGACTAGTGTAAACTAATAAGTAAATAAAAATGTTTACTGTTGTTTGTTACAAGATGTTTGTAATGGGCATATTGTTTGCTAACCAATTGTTTTGGTATGCGATGTCATCAATTGTGTGATGACAAATGTATTTTGCATGTATATCATGCAAAATATTGATCTCAGATATTGACATTAAACTAGAATGTAAAACAAACTCTTTAACGTTGTCATTTTGTTTCCCTAATATTCAGTGGCGTAAAGCAACACACTACAAATGCTCAAATTACTGTAATTGAGTAGTTTTCTCAGGTACGTTCAGTCAACATGTAGTCACTAATTTATTTGTTCTTGCCTATGTGGATTGGCTGAGTAAAAAATCAGTGCTGTGATTCCTGTCCAATCAAAATGCACATAGAAGAAATAATTGTACCATACTGAACAACATCAAGACATGGGTGCTCTATATATGCAGCAAATCGTTTGGAAGCATTAAAAGTGTCCAAGATGATGTCCAAAATCTTTACAATCAATGACCCTATCAAGACTGTTTAGACAGTATGTTACTCATGAATGGAGATGTTTGTCTGATGACTGAACTTGGCAAATGGTTTTAAAAAAATCACTAAATGCACTACAGAATGTTATGTTTACACAGTCACTAAAAAATATAGTGCAAGTAAATGCATCAGTTTTTCACAGTGTAATACTCAATACTTACTACTCTTGAGAAATTTTAAAGGGATACTTTTTACTCATATTTTGAGTAATATTTTTACAACAGGTACTTTTACTGTACTTGCACTACATATTTGGCCAAGTAATAATACTTTTACTTGAGTATGATTTTTCCAATACTACAGTATTTTCACCACTGCTAATATTGCATGGATTATGAAAAGTTCAAAGTCCAGAAAGGTACCAAGAACATTGTTAATATGAGAATACATTTGTGCAAATAAATAGCATAATATCAATATAATATAACATTAATGACAAAAATAATGTCTTTATTTATTTATTTATTTTCTTTTTTTGTGCACAAAAAATTTGTCTAGCTAAGTTGTAATTAAAATGCGTTGTCTATTTTGGTTTCAATTATACTGTATTTAATTTAATTTAATTTAATTTAATTTTTTGTAAATTCCATTTACAGTTTGGATGTTTTGACATTAAAATTTATGTTAATAATTTTTTGAAACAACAAAGTTTCTTTTTTGTTTCCTACAGAGGGTGTATCGGCTTGATGGACATGCATAGCATTGAATGATGAAAAAAACCCTCAAAAAGGGTTATGATGTTCTGTAGCGAAAGGTGAATGTTAAAACAGTGTTTACATCTGGGACTCATCATGGTGAGAGTTTTCTGAATGTTGCATTGAGGTAATGGCAAAACATTCAGGCGATATGTGACATGTCTCATCAATCTATCCATAAGTCAATGTATCTGTCTACCTAGTCATTTGTCAATCATGCCTGCTTGTGTAGTGTAAACAAACCCGGTTAACTCAGATGAAGCAGGACTCAATTCTTTGTCTCTGAACTGGAACATGGGGGTGAAGGGAAGCCAGTGATGAAAACCACCATATCCATCTTAAATGGGTGACAAAAACACACACACAAGCTCTATTCCAAAAACCGAGTTTCATGTAAAAGAGTGTGAGGTTAAAGTAAGCTACACCCATGAATGACATAACTAAGTGCATTAAATTATCATAAAGGATATCTCTGACCACAATCATTTAATAAATATACACAGAACATATTTTTAAGTAAAGCAAGTAAAGTATCTTATTTAAAATAACATTTTGTCTCATTGAATCAACATTTTAGTATTTTTTTTTTCATATATTTTTACTGTACACTCTCACTCCCTTTCCCTCAGCTTATTCAATTCTTATTCAGGGGCCAATTATATATTCATAGAGTTTTATTTCATTTAATTTCAATATTAGTTATTTGATACATAGCTTTGAGAATGAACATGAAAAACTTTTTATTTTGTATTTGTGTATATTAGTTTTGTAATTATTTATTTTTATTTCGTAGTTTATTATTTTGTTTTAATATTGATGTTGTTTTTTTACATAATTTCATTTCAGCTTGCTTATGTTAATACATGACTTTATATGGAAAAATTTAATATTTATTTTCTATTTTAGAATATTTATTTATTTGTGTATGCATTTTTAAATTTCCATTAATCAATATTTAACTAAAGACTATATAACTAAAGATTGGAATAAAAAAAAATGAAATTATATTTCTTATTAGAATTTTTATTTGGATTTATTAAATGTATACTGATTTCACATAATTCTGTGCCGTTTTGGCCTTCATGTTATCTATAGAGTTGATATCAGCCAGGGCTCATCTAAAAGACATGTCATTTTTGTTGCTCCTACAATTTACATTGCTCCGGACACACTGCATCACACATTTCAGAAGATAAAACCACTAGAGGGCGCTGAACTTGCAAATCTGAGGATACATTTTTTTGCACATTTCACATAAACGTCCTTCTTGTAAATATCAGCGCGAATGCAGGTCTTGTTGTGTAGATCACCTAGCAAACCCCCAAAAGTTTTTATGTTTCTTTAGTTTGTTTGTATGTTTAGTAAGTTGAGTTGATCATTTCAAAATCAGTAAACCAGTTTCAGAGTTATAATTACTAAAACTAAAAATATAAAACTAAAATTAAATATATAAAAATGAAATAGAAATATCTCCACTAAATAAAAACTAAATGAAAACTAACAAAATTGAACAAAAACAAACTAAAACTACACTAAAATTAACCGCAAACAAATTGTATTGAAATAAAAATTAATTTAAAAATGTGAAACTAGAATAACTTTGCATTACACTGGCCCCCTAGCATTCATTTTACCTAGAAACACACATGCAGTCTTCCCAGTGAGCCTGTGTATCAGTAAATGCACTTCAGCAGCCTTATAAGGAGACAGTAAAATAACCTTCCTTTAAAACATGCTTGACAAACGTGTGTGACTGCTATGCTCACTTCTTGCATCTTTTGAAGTGCCGTGCACGAGTGACACATTTTTTTAGAGGCTGTGTAAAGTTAAAACATTTTTACCTGTACACACAATGCTGCTCTTGACTGTCAGTTCCAAAGCAGTAGACCAATCAGAAGAACTCCGAAGTGGGACAAACCATTTTCAAATGTCCCGAACCATTCCAAAGCATCGCATTGCATTTTTAGAAGCAAAGATGTGTCTCTGATCCCCAACTGTAATGACTAAAGCACAGGGGTGGGCAGTAACTAAGTATTGTTTCGTCACAACTGTAAGTAGATATTTTAAGTATCTAAGTATTTTTTTATTTTTATTTTGGAAAACTCTGCCTATGGATGCAGCTCACTGTGTTCTGAAACACAAGCTCATTGCAGTGTCCTCAACCATTCCCCCCTTTATTTACATTACCTATGAATCAACGCTACAATGATTATCTACTGTTTACCTAGATAGAGCAATACGGTGATATTTATCACTGCGTTGTGGCTAAATATAGCAGTGTAGCCCAATGACATTGTGGGAGGTTGGCTTCAACTGCTGGTCTTCAGGCTGACAAGAGGCAGAATTCCTGATGAATGCTTCTTTTCATCTGTGTGGCTGTGTGTATTTGACTGAGTAAATATTTAGCCACATTGGACTTGGCTGCTGATTCTACCCAGATGGACGGATTGATGCCTCAGTGGCGAGCCTTGCCAAAGACAATCCAGAGACCTTATGTAAGAGACGCCCAGCTCTGTGGAGCAGATTGAGGGCTGAGGTGACTAACCGCTATTTACAACTGATCTGGAATCATTCGCTTTAACTGTCCCTCCTCCCTCACAGTAATGACTTATGCTCAATGGTGGACACAGTAACTAAGTACTTTTGCTTCACTACGTAAGTACATTTAGAAGTATCTGTTCTTTTTCTTAGCATTTTTATTTTAAGAAACTAAACTCCATTATGACGTACTGTATGCACAATGGTGGATAGTAAATATGTTTTTTTCACTACTGTAATTAAAAAAAATTTAGCTGCACATTCTGTGATTTTTTTATTTTATTTATTTATTTATTTTTTATTTTAGCAAACTATTTGCTACATACAACTGATCAGAAAGAACTCTCTGATCCCCAGCCATAATGAATTATGTTGGGTGGTGGACAGCAAGTATTTTAGCTTCACTACTGTTCTTTAGTATGTTCAAGTATCTGCACTTTATCTGATCATTGTTATTTTAGGAAACGAATCATATTTACAACTGATCTGGAATCATTCGCCTAAACCAGGTGTGTCCAAACTTGGTCCGGCAGGGCCAGTGTCCTGCAAAGTTTAGCTTTAACCTCAATAATGGCCCGTTTCCACTGAGTGGTACAGTACCGTACGGTACGGGTCGGTACGGGTCACCTTTATCAGGCTTGTGTTTCCACTGCTAAAGGGTACTCTTTTGGTGGGTGTGGTGTACAACAGAAAGTTTCAGTCGACGTCATTCTCACTAGAGGAAATGTCTACAGTAAAGCTTTATGGGTCGTTCACAAATCATACGAGAAGCACTTCTCACAAAAAAGAGGCATTACTATACACATAAATACTGCTGTATAAATGTTCATTACCTTTCAATGAACATGATCTGATTAAACCTAGATCAATGATGTGAAATAGCCTACTGTATAAAAATTTTATAAAATAAATAAATAAATGCAGCATATATGAACACACACAGCCCCTTACAGTCATAATAGTCCAGAAGTTCATAATAATCCAGAAGGTGATAATGATAAGCTGTTTCTTCATGTTTGCTGAAACCATAGTTTGCTCCTTTGTTTTTTACGGCTTCTCCTTTGTTTTTGCATGCGTCAGTCTCGCGTTTGTCTGTTTCTGAAAGGATCAGGGTTTCAAAAGCACGTCTATAAACAAGCGTACGTCATCTTGAGTCATCAACTCAAGAAGTTCAAATATTGACACGCGCGTGAGGAAGCGAAAGCACTCGCACTGTAGACGATCTCATAAAAAATACTACGTGGCACAGGGGAAAAACTGCTCTTCTTCTAGGCATTGTGGCTGTTCATCAAGACGAAGACAAAGTTTGTTTGAGTTCGAGTCGAGCATGGTTCGTTATTATATGTTTTTATTATGTCAGTGTATTGTCTCTCGGCTGTGTATTAAACATGGCGGGTTCTTTGTTTTCATTCTGGCTTGTTGCGCGAGCAAATTACGTTTCTCTGTAAACCAATAGCGTTCAGCTGCGTGTGTAGCTCCACCTTATGGCACCCTTTCTGGTTTTTTAAACCCTTTTGAAAGGGTGACCAAAAAGTGGTACGGTACGGTTCGTTTCGGTATGCTTTTAGACATTGGAAATGGCCTTAAAAGCGTACCGTACCGTACCACTCAGTGGAAACAGGCCATTAAACACGCCTGAACCGGCTAATCAAGCTCTTTCTAAGTATACTAGAAACTTCCAGACAGGTGTGTTGAAAGAAGTAGGAAGTAAACTATGCAGGACATTGGCCCTCCAGAACTGAGTTTGGACACTCCTGGCTTAAACTCTCCCTCCTCCCTCGCTGTAATGACTTGTGCTCAATGGTGGACTGTAACAAAGTGTTTTTGCTTCACTACTGCACTTATTGTAAGTACATTCACAGTAGATGTACTTACTATACTTTTTTTAACATTTTTATTTTAGGAAACTAAACTTCACAGACTTATGCACAATGGTGGATAGTAAATACTTTTTTTTTTAACTACTGTAATTAAGAACATTTTTTATGTAGCTGCACATTCTGTGATTTTATTTTATTTTATTTTATTTTATTTTATTTTATTTTATTTTATTTTATTTTATTTTATTTTATTTTATTTCATTTTACTTTATTTTATTTTTGGAAATTCTTCACTACATACAACTGGTCAGGTGTCACGATCACCAGCGATCTAACTTCCAGAGATCGCTGGTACACACACAATTCACACAAGAACTACAAATCCACCATGTTTATGAACTTCATCCCCAGTCATGCAACACACACACACTCACCTGCTCCAAGTCACCACTCATTAGAGACTCACAGCTGCAACCACTCACCACTGATTCACAGACTATTTAAACTGCACAGAAACACTCACTGTTGCTGAGTCTTGGGCTGCGTCCGAAACCGCATACTTCCATACTATACAGTACGCTAAAATCAGTAGGCGAGCCGAGTAGTATGTCCGAATTCATAGAATTTGAAAATCAGTATGCGAGAAGTACCCGGATAACTTACTACTTCCTGCGAGATTCTGAAGTGTGCATCTCATGCATGCTGCGCTATCCCAGAGAATTCATGAATGGGAGTGAAGCGACGCAACTAACGCAGGTAGCTCACGTGACCGTGACAATATGGCGGATGTAGTATGTCTGATTTCCATTCATACTTCTCACATTCATACTGTATAGAACGTACTTTTCTAACGGTCGAATAGTACGTTTAAATTCAAATGCAGTACCTACTGAGTAGTAGGTGGTTTCGGACGCAGCCTTGTTCACGTCAAATGACATTACAGCACGTTCCCTTGATCTTGGTTTCCCGTGTTTCTACCTTCGCCTTGCGTATAATAAAAGAATAAACTTGCATGTGGATCCACACCTCAGTTGTCAGTGTCACATACCCTGATCCCAAACCATGAGTTATGTTCAGTGGTGGACAGCAATTATTTTAGCTTCACTACTGTACTTCAGTGTGTTCAAGTATCTGCACTTTATCTGAGCATTGTTATTTTAGGGAACTAAACACTAACTGATCAGGAATCATTCGCATAAACTGTCCCTCCTCCTTTGCCGTAATGATCATTGCTCATTAGTGGACAGTAACTACAGTAACTACTGTAAGTGCTTTTGCTTCACTACTGCACTTATTGTCAGTACGTTACTGATATAAGTATCTGTACTTTTTCTTAGCCTTTTTATTTATTTTATTATTTTTTATTATTATTATTTTTTTTTTTTAGCAAGAAACTGTAAAGAATGGTATTTTAAACTACAGCCGTTCGAACTGTAGTTCTGCTGGATGACTTAAAACTTATTAGTATGATAGTGAAAAACTGCACATTTCTTGTCAAACCATCCTTATGCAATCTTATACCAAAAAGAAAATAAGGGCAGCATTAATAGCTAAAAATGTGGGAGAGCGTTACTATTTTGTGATTGTATTGTATTGCTATATGGAGCAATTAAGTGTTGATGTTAAATCTAAAGTAATTCACAAATACTTGAAAACAAAATCATTTAATGACAATAATTATCTATGATTACAACTGAATTAGTTACAAATAACTGTATAAAATGATAAAACATGGAATGATAAAAACATATTATATTAATTATACCAAGCTTTAATGTAAAATAAGTTACCTGAGAGAGAAAGAGACAATGGGGAAGAGACAGACAGAGGGAGGGAGAGAGACAGAGGGAGTAGGCCCCAAACGGGCCTGATAGCAGTAGAGCCAGAGTAGATCCAGGAGCAGAGCAGTAAAAGCGCAAATCAGGAAAAGAGAGCAAAGTTTACCACCTATTATCTCTTTCTTAACCATGTAACCAAAGCCCAAGTACTGAGACATACAAACTGACCAATCAATATGTGACCACATTATAAAACCCCCAAAGTCCACATATTAACCAGGCCCTATTCAGCAAACTATTCGCTACATACAACGTGTCAGGAATCATCTCCTGATCCCCAACCATAATGAGTTCTGTTTGGTGGTGGACAGCAAGTATTTTAGCTTCACTACTGTACTTTAAGACTCTGCACTTTATCTGAGTTTATTTTTATATTATTATTATTTAAGGAATCATTATTTTTCTACACTGTTTATCAAATCACTGTTTACAAATGATCTAAAACCATTCACCTATCTCTCATCCTCAATAATAAGGAGTTATGCTCATTGGTGGACAGTAATGGAGTATTTTTTCTTCACTTCTGTACTTAAAGAGCCCCTATTTTGCATTATAAGAGGTCATATTTTGGTTTTGGGGGTCTCCAACAACAGGCTAATATGCATGCAAGGTCAAAAACACTTTCATTGTCTTATAATATGCATTTAATTTTACCTAATTATCCCAAAGACTCCCATATGATCGTTCAGTGATTAATTTGTTCCCAAACTAAAGCTAAACTGCACTAATTGGTCCGATGACCCAGTCTGTTGTGATTGGTCAACTGGTCGAGAGTAATGCCCACCACAACAATGCAGTTAAAAACTACCATGTTAATCTACTCTTAACGCTAACTCCAAGTAATAACAACGACATATATTCAGTATTAATCCACACAGTGTAAAAAAAATTTAACTAGTTTGAAAATTAAACGCGCCACGCGTGTGAGTAACATCTTGTCACAGGTAAAAGAAGGGGTGAACTCAAATGCAGAACACCAAGTCTTTATTGAGGAGTGAGTCTCAGAAACAACAAAGAATCAAAGGTAACCCAGTCAGGTGAGTGCTGAGGAAGCGCCGTAGATAAAGTCCAAAATAACAGGATACTTCCTGACTGCCAGTACTGGACACAAATACAGGGTGAGTAACAGAATAATATGCACACACACACCATTGACAAGATACTGACAAAGATGAAAAGAAATGACATGCTATAAATAGGAAAAAGGGAATGAGGTGGAAAGAATTAACTCAAATGACCTGTGCTTCTGTGACTGCGAATAAAAGCAGGTAGCTCAAGGTAATCTGTAACACGGAACAGGAGATGAGTGCAAGAACACAAGGTACAGTGACACAGCAAATGGCAGAGGATCGCGAGTTCAGAAACACATTTACAGTAAATCGCTAAAGAAAGAAGCACGCGTCGTGTTTTCAACGTGTTTTTGGATGCAATATGTGAATAGCCCCATAAAGATTTAACCTGAGCGATACAGTGCAAGCACTGATCTATAATAGATAAGTGATTACAAGTCACATGGAGCGATTATAAGTTACAACACACAATTAAACACATATTTAGCAAATTACACAAATTGAGGCAACAATTTTAATTACACTAACGTGTTATGATATGGTGAAAGAAGAAACTGGTCCACATGAACTGTAACACTTACTGACAAAGTCCTTGTCAAATACTGACAAAGTCCCATACATGATAGTCTCTGCTGCTTCTTCCTTTAATAGCAAACAGCCGGCGAATCTTGCATTGCAGCGTAGGTTATCACATCAAATATCAGGAAAATGACAGGAACACAGCACTAGGTTGGCTAAACTATGCTATTGTTGTGAAAATGAACTTTAACTCTTTATTCCCCGCAGCCGAATCTCCATCTGTCAGTGATCATCATTTTTGTGTCATGATCAGTCCAGTGATTCCCATCACTCCGCTAGTGTCTGAAGGGAAAGGCATGTTTACGTTTTTACCACATCCAGCTCTTGTACCGTATTGATTACGACACGTTCAAGCAAAAGATCCGAACCCAACACAATTCATTTAGTCCAAGACTTTTATTAAATAATCAAGTTTTATTCACTGTGCACTTTCAGATTTAAACCTCAGCTGGATGTTTTCATTCACTTATAATGCTGTGTTAGACACTGCATGGAAGGTCATTTTCAAAAATAGGGGCTCTTTAAGTACATTTTTAAGCATCTGTACCTTATCTTAATATTTTTAATTTAGAAAAAAGAATGCTATTTACTATTAACTCATCTGGAAGCATTCGCTTTAGGAGTGAGATGCTCACTTCTCGCATTTTTTAAGCACTGCACACAAGAGCGACATGTTTTTTAGGGGCTTCGTAAAGTTAAAATAACGTTAACTTTTACACATAATGCTGCTCTTCACTGTCGGTTCCAAAGCAGAGGACCAATCAGAAGAACGTTTAAGGTTCTCTGTACAGGTGCTCAGTGGCTTTTTTTTTTCAAACCATTCCAAAGCATTGTGTCTTGCGTTTTTACAAGGAAAGATACATTGGTGTGAATGAGCACTAACTGTGCCTAAGTGTAATGATTAATGCACAGTAATGTATTATTGTTTTCATCATTATTGTACTTAAGTAGATGTTTTAAGTATCTGTTCTTTATTTTATTTTTAGAAAGCTAACTGTCCATCATCCTCCCACTATAATAACTAATGCTAAGTTGTGGACAATAGGACTTTTTTTTTCCTTTTGTATATACAACATCTAAAATTATGTACTGTTGTTGTTTTAGGAAAGTTTAGTTTTGCTTAATTTTTTGTTTGCGACACACTTTTCATCAAAAGGCACCTATGATGGAACTCATAATTTTTTGTAAGCTGTTTGGACAGAATCGTGTGTAGGTATAGTGTGTCCACAGTCATACTGAATATGTGTAAATGCGTATGAATATGTCTAGTAATGCGTATAATCATATCAACAAGACAAGACATGTGCAAAGCAAGCAGGATTAAAAGATCTGTTCAGCTCGTTGTGATCATCAATTATCATCAAATGTGATCAAGATGGAGTTTAAGTTTAAAACGTTTTTAAAACACTACATATTTGTAATGAATTACAGTGTTTAACTGTTGTGACTTTATCACCACAGCTACATGTCAGTACAATTGTAAAAGAAGATGCTTCAATCCCAGTTTGTGGACATTAAATTAGTATGTGCAAACGGGAATGGGGAGAACTAGCATTAAAGGCTCAGTCAACAAAAACAGCTACAGTGTGTTCAGAGCAGAAATTTCCAATATTATGAAAGCTATAATAAATAATATGATGGGTGTTTTGAGCTGAAACTTTACAGACACATTTTGGAGACAGAAAAGACTTCTCTTAAATCTTGAAAAAGGGGTAAAATAGGTGCCTTTTAAAGTAAATAAAAAGTTAAAAAACAGTCAACTTTATCAAATTAAATTAATGTAGTTCAGTTTTAAGTTTTGAACTTAGTGTTGAAGGTAATTAGTTAATTAAATACCTCATTACTTCAACTTAAACAGAGTAAGTTCACAGTACTCATATAGATTAGTTTTTGTAACTCAAATGGTTTGTTGCAATCAGTTACCTCAAATGGTTGTAGTTTTACAGTACTCAGTTGGTTTGAGTTGTCTTCATATATTGGGTTTAACTGTGCTCAAATTGCTTCATTCAAACTGCTTTACTCAAATGGATTAAGTTCAAACACTCATTAGGATTAGTTTTTGAACTTAAATGGTTTGTTGCAATTGGTTTCCGCAAGTGGTTTAACTTGTTTTGTTTTACAATATATATATCATTTCTCATACCCTTGGCATTTTTGTTGTTGTTGTTGACTACAAATGATGCATCTTCTTCCGAAAGATAATAAGACAATGTACAAAAGGCTTTATTGTGGGAAACAAAATATTCCTGGTTTTATTTACATTTGAATAAATACGTCATGTCAGAGTTTGCCAGGGGTATGAATAACTTCACTCTTGATAGTATATAAATCAGGTACCTTTGTATCTCCACTTAAGTAAAATTATACCTAAAACTATAGCACATCATTTTACTAGTGAAATATTAGATTAGATTATCTGTACATTTGCTCAAGTACATGATTTGAGTAGTTCTTCCACTACGGCTAATGCTATATTGCTAATTCAGGAGGGCAGATGATCCATCCATTTTGGGCTGAGAGATGAGAAATCACAATCATTATATTGCCATAACGGTGGATGACAAAAAGCATTCTGGTTGTAGAGTCAGTATTAATTTTATCTCCACAAAGCGCATTTGTTTTTGTCTAGAAAGACGACTCTTTAATGACCGAACAAATAGCTAAACATCATACTCATTCTTTAGCGTAAACAGCTACATTTCCGTTTACATTTATATCAAATCACAAACATATTCGGATGCAAGGAGAGGGTCAATGAGTGGAGACGTCAGCACTTTTTATCAATTCACCCTTTTAATTGCATTTCTTCATACATTTCTCACCTTTAATTTTCCATCGGGGACTGTGACAAGATCGGGAAGATAATCGGATTTATCATAATCACCAAAAGCTATGCATGACGCGGCCAATTTACATGAAATAAATATAAGCTGGGATAAGTCCTGCCTCTGAGCTGTGCTTCACGATATCACAACTGCAGGTAAATTTGAATGACAGAGCATAAAGACCTGAAACAAACAGAGAAAGAAAGAGAGAGAGAGAGAGAGGGGAAGACAGAGGGGGGATAGAGATAGATTAAAGTGCATGCGAATGGACAATCAATAGAGGAGACCTAGGGCAAACTTTTTTACATCTTTAACACATTTAAAATGGAATTCAGAGTCTAAGACCACATTAAAAAAATGGCATTTCAAATATAATAAAAAAACTGATAAAATGTTTTCAAAAACAGAATTACAAAAACATGTCAATTGGTCAATATTAAATATTAAAGATTTCACACCGTAAATATTTTGGGGACAATTTGTATTTAAAAATATATATAGTTTTACTAAATATTTTTGAAGTTATCCTTAATGATGAAATATATAACTGAAAACATTTTATTTTATTTGATCTGAACATCTTGCAATGACACTCTTTTTACTTCAGCTTTCTGATTATGAATGAGAACAGTATACAAGTAGTGTACTGTAAAGGACTTGTCTCATTTAAGATTTCACACAGAGCTGAAATAAAATGGTTGCAAATACACAGAGTAGCCAAAGATATGGTCATGCTGAGCAGTGTTACCAGGGTTGCTGTTTTTCTACACAATTGGGCTCTTTTGAAAGTGCAGTTGCAGGAAAAAAATATATAATTCACAACATGCTGTGGCTTTCATAATGTTTTTTTCCCCACATATACTAAATGAAAGTCGGTTCTTAAAGGACACTGAATGGATATCTGGCAACCCAAAGAAGGGAAGGGCTATCCCTTGTTCCTTTTGGGTTATTCCTTTTCCAGTCATTGGGCTGGAAAATTTTCTTGGACTTGGCAACCCTGATGTTGTGGTTCAAAACAGCATGTAACGACAAAGTTCCTTTAAGGCAAGTCATTTAACATGGCGGCCATCTTTGAAACACCTCTCAAGCTGTATGCTCGGGCATTCTGTTTGAATGGGAAAACATTAAATTCTTCAAAATTGCTTGCCTTACTTGCAAAATTGCTTGCTTACAATTCAATTTTATTATGGGAATCACTAATAAAATTGAACAACTGTCTCTTTAGTTTTCATTTCTAAATGTTCGAATCACACGACATATGCAGAAACTCGAGTCTCGTCCGAGCCCCTCCCCCCAAAGAACAGTCAGTCTATTAGCGATCAATGATTGGCTCATGTACTAGAAGGTGGGGCTTCATTCGCTATATTGACCATTACGCTTTTGCCCATTCAAAACTATACGAGTGACATGTCTTGGGTAAAGCTGTCTTGAGGAAGCCACAGTCCAAATGCCATATACTGAAAGATTTGAATGTGCGCTCAAGCTTTACTTTGGTGTTCAACATGGCGATCATGCATACTCTGTAAATAGCGTGCGGCGGTACTGTCTGCACATTTTACAAGATAAGATTTGTCAAAGATGGTCAAGATCTGTCGTCCATCAAATCCTCCACCATGATCTTGTCAGTCGTCTTTCATTTTTGTTGTCATGCGATCAGTGGATTCTGACTTCTGCCACACAGCTTGTGCTGTATGGAGTTTTCATTCATTCATTTTCTATTCGGCTTAGCTGGAAATTGGTTTTAGTTTTTCAGTTTAGAATAGAGTGTTATACTATAGTGGTGTACAACTGGAAACTAAAACTTATGTTTGCTGTTTGTTCAAACTGCTTGTTTAAATGAGCTGAGACAATACAATTATTGAGGGTTTTTTTTGGCGACAACTTAATTGTTTTATGTTCAATCTACTCCAGCTTGTTAAAACTAAGCTAACTTAATTCCTTCATATTGTCCAAACACAAATCAGTTGAGTGAAATCCAGTATTGCGACATTGTATAAAACAGCATAAAAAAGGGAAAAACCGCCAATGCCAGCAGGTCATACTGTTTGTCAAACTGGCAATAGAAGATGGCTTCTCATAAAACATTGGCTCATTTTTTTTAAATAATTTGAGTTAGTTTATTTTTCTACAATAAATAAAGAAATTCTATACAATGAAAAAAGATGTTTGTTCATAGATTAAGACATTCCTCCACAAGAATATTATATTTTTATTGGTAGATATTTTACAAATCGATTAATACTTTAATTCACATTTTTCACAACTACATACAAAGTAGAACTGACTTTAATGTTTTCCTAAGCATCATTAAATGTTGCATGTTACATTAAAAAAAAGAAAAGGTGCTCTAAAACATTAAAACTATAGCAGTTGGACAGGTGTACCTAAAAAAGTGGCCAGTGAGAGAATTA
>CAIGQQ010004210.1:1223251-1235393 GCA_903798035.1 Danio albolineatus
GGAACACTTTATTTCGATGGTCAATTTGATAATTAGTAGACTTTATTGGGCATCACTGTGGTGCATAGGGTGTCATGGTGGCACAGTGGGTAGCACAATCGCCTCACAGCAAGATGGTTGCTGGTACGAGCCCCAGCTGGGTCGCTTGGCATTTCTGTGTGGAGTTTGCATTTTCTCTTGCATTTTTCCCTTTCTCAGAAGGGAAATTAAAAAATGGTTGTTTAACAATTAAAGTTGAGGATTTTGTTGTGTTGAGTTGCTGAGCTGATGATGTTTGCACTTCATTTATGATTTGCTCGTCCATTTTTTAAGAATATCGAGGACCACACTGGAAATAAGCCTGTGGCTTTTTTGTGTGTATTATTCACGACAGTTTTTAAAATATGCATGAATTTAGTCAAACTGGACTTGTTTGTATATTTTGTCAAAATTGTCAAATAAAATCAATCAATCAATCAATCACTCCCCATGTTCGCGTGGGTTTCCTCCAGGTCCAAAGACATAAGGTATAGGTAAATTGAGTAAGCTAAAGTGTATGTGTGTGAAAGGCCATAGAAAGAGTGAAAGAGTGTGTATGGGTGTTTCCCAGGGTTGGGTTGTGGCTGGAAGGGCATCCGCTGTGGATCTAAGCTGGAAGTTGGCGGTTCATTCCGCTGTGGTGACCCCTGATTAATAAAGGGACTAAGCCAAAAAGAATATATGTATAAAATTCTCTCACTGGCCACTTTTTTAGGTACACCTGTCCAACTGCTCATTATTGCAAATTTGCATCTAGGCTTGTAGACATGGTCAAGAAGATCTGTTGCAGTTGCAATCTATAGCATCAGAATAGAGAAGAAAGGTGATATAAGTGACTTTGAATGTGGCATGGTTGTTGGTGCCAGACCGGCTGGTCTGAGTATTTCAGAGACTGCTGATCTACTGGGATTTTCATGCACAACCATATCCAGGGTTTATAGAGAATGGTCTAACAGAGCACCTTTGGGATGTGGTGGAATGAGAGATTTGCGTCATGGATGAGCAGCCAGCAAATATGCAGCAACTGAATGATACTATCATGTCAATATGGACCAAAATCTCTGAGGAATATTTCCAGTACCTATCTATGCCATGAAGGATTAAGACAGTTCTGAAGGCAAGTAGGTGTACTAGTAGGTGTACATAATAAAGTGGCCGGTGAGTGTACTGTTTTTTGACAAATCAAATGATCTGAGGAATTAAAAGGTCCAATGTAAAAACGAAAGAAATAATTCCTTCTCATCAAAAATCAAACAAGGGCTTTAAATATAGCTTAAATAAATCTATATCAATGTTTGAGTGCTTCATATGAAAGGTGATTATTTCATAAAACACATTTTTAAATGCCTTAATTTACATTTGATGGAAATTGTGACAGGTCTGTGAGGTCACCTGCCTCTTCACAAAGTCATTAGAAACTTAACATGTCCATTGGATCTGATAAAATCAGCTCCGTCCTGTACAAAACCAATATTTATGAGCCACGGTCCTCAGAACATGCCATAACTTGAGCTGGTCTTTGTGCCTGTGCAGGGATTCGCTGCATTCACATGAAGCATTTGATTGGTTCTGTGGAAATACGGAGGCTGAATAACGAGTGCCGTCTCTAAACCCGATTAAGGGCGGGAGCCATTTTGTCTTCTCTCCTTTGCTTTGCGCTAATTACACAGAAGCTTCAAAAGAAATTATACACGTCGTGACTGACCCCAAAGTGACGGCTATAGAGGCGTGCCGTCCTATTGGCGTGTTGTGAAATGACAGTATTATATTAGAATTAGAGTCCAGTCATGAGTTCTCACAAAGTACCATTGTGTTTAATATAATCGTCGCAGAAACATACAAATGACGGACCCTCAGTATCATTGTTTCATGATCAAAATGAAATTACCACGGTGTCTTCGGCACGGCTCTTCAAGGCTTCTTTTGTTTCCCTGCCCTGTTCCAGCCGCATTGATTTCCTACAGGCCTGAATTAGCATTCGTCTTTCTCTCCCTCTCATTAATCAATTTACACACTCTCTCTTTCTCTAATTGCTGGCCGATGCCGGTTATTAAAAGCCCTTTCAGAATACTCCACGGATAAGCCGAGCACAAATCCCCGCTTCACTGCAGCAAACGCCTTTTCTTTTCCCGCCGCCGTCGAGCGGTCTTCTGTTATTCTTAAAACGTAGGCAATATGTTTGGAGAATTGTAATGCTCAGCCCACAATTGTCCATAATGAGGTGTAGGTGAACGTTGTAAGTGGCAAAGCCCAGAGGAAATACGATCTAGTCATATTTGGAAATTGCAAGGGCTGAATGAATTACACGGAGACGCCGGATACGGGAGATTAAGAAAAATGCGACGAATCTTTTTGTGACCCTGCCAAACTTTGGCGCATTTCATTCCACCCTAGTGCTTACATGTGTCGTGGAAACAGTAAATAAGTGAACAGATCATCGCATCTGGTTCTAAATTGACAGTTTTGACCTTTCCCTGCTTGATGCGCTCTCATAACGCTGAAGAATTCTCCATTTGCATGTCCTGAAGGAAATACCACAGCTTTCAACGCAGCAAAATAATAGTTTGGATTTGGTGGATATGTATGTACAGTAGGCTTTGGCTATGAATCAAATACATTGAGTTTTAAACAGCTTTACATGAACTCCAGCTGCATTTAACATTCTTGAACTGTACAGTATGCACCAACTTCAAAGAAGAGCATTGACCATCGACCTTTGCCTCGGTTGTTTCTTTGACTTGGACTTTACAAAAAATAAATAAATAAATAAAAAAGCAGCATAGTTCTTGGTACCTAAAGCACTTTAACTGCCAAACATGAGTTCTGCCACCCTGTTCTTCATTATATTAACATGACGACCTCTCAGCTCGTGTGAAAATAAACATTTCCTGAAAAATAAGATCTTTGATGACAATAAAAACATCAAAAGTCTCCGCTGCAGGGTTATTACAGTAAACTAAAATTACAACCTTAAAACTGGCACTGTTAATTTAGTCCGACCGAAAATGAAGATTACACATTTAATAGTGAATCACTCACTTTAGTATTACACTGACATTAAGTGTGAACTTAAATATACACAACAAAGTCTTTTGTTACATATATTTTGTAACAACCTACCGAACAATCCAACATGACCCTGATGCACTTGTATGTGCCAACACACGATACTTTTATTGGCTTTAAATTGAAAAAAACAACTTGTGTAAAGGAGAACAGAATCCAGAAATTCTTTCATCATTCACACATATGAGCAAGTAGAAGTTTAGTTAAAGGCTGTATTGAAATATAATGGCTACAGTTTAACTATGCACCCAGGTCCAATATTTGATACATTTAGATGTTGTTTGTCCCTGTTGTGCTCATATTTCAATCAAATTTCAATCATATTTTTAAAAAGGATGATAGAAACCATAAAATAAAAGTTCAAATATGTGGTCAAATACAGTATTTAATTCATTCATGCAGTTTTAATGCACCAAGGTTTTTAAAAACTAACATCTACACATTGTACCTTTGTTACATGGACCAAAACATAACCAAAAGTCAGCGGTGATGTGAAATTCATATGATCAGCTGATGTTCATCACAAACAGAGAAACATATTAATAGCTAGACAGTGCTCAGTGTTATTCAAACAACTATTAAACAGCATTGTGGTAACACACTAAATTATAGTATACTAAAGACAATTAGAAGAACATTAGAGTAACCTAAAACTCAAATGTACATCACTGATGAAAAAAAAATAGAACCGTCTAATGTAACAATAACATAAAAGTGCACTGCCATGCAGGGGATTCTGGGAAAGTCAATTTGTTTATTTATTAAAGTCCATGTGAAATCTAAATTTAAAATGTTTATTTTGCTAGCACACATTGTTGTTCTTTAGGTGAACAATTAATTCACGCTTAATTCCCCGTTTTGGCAATCTTTAATCTAAGTCTGACAGTTAACCTCTGTGTTTGGTGGTAGTCCTTTTCTGTTGACGTCAGTTTGACGGGATCAGGGCATGTCAGATTTTTATCGGTCCACACCGAGATGGCATTTTTAGGAAACAAAAATATATCTTGTTGAAAACGTCATTCAGAGTTGATAAATTTAAACATGCAGTTGTCATGTTATAGAGACTATAGGTCAGGGATCACCAAACTTGTTCCTGGAGGTCCGGTGTCCTGCAAATTTTAACTCCAACCCTAATCAAACACACCTGAACAAGCCAATGAAGCTCTTACTAAGTATACTTGAAACATCCAGGCAGGGGTTTTGAGACAAGTTGGAGCAAAACCCTGCAGGGACACTGGACCTCCAGGACTGAAATTAGTATCCCTGCTATAGGTGGATCCGAAATTGCATACTTATGCACTATTGTTTGCCCTTTTGGAGTATAAATAGTGTAAGTAGTGTGTTCACACTGAAAGCTCTAAAAATAATAAGTGCACTTTACTTACCTGGATGATTCACTCATTCAACCGGTAAAATGAAGTGTGAAGTGATGGACACTTCACTCACTCAACAACCACAGCTTTGCTCATGTAGCGGAAGGGGCAGAGCTATCAGGTGCCCATGTTCATTCATTCACTTATCTTCTTTTTGGCTTAGTCCCTTTACTAATCTTGGGTCGCCACAGCGGAATAAACCGCCAACTTATCCAGCATATGTTTTACGCAGCGGATGCCCTTCCAACTGCAACCCATCTCTGGGAAACATCCATACACTACAGACAATTTAGCCTACCCAATTCACCTATACCACATGTCTTTGGACTTGTGGGGGAAACCGGAGCACCCGGAGGAAATTTGGCAACCGTCAAACGTTATCTGGGAAATGGTCTGAATTTCTGCTTAGTGAAAAACCTTTAGTGTTCCATTTGGGACAAAACAACATCCATATACTATGCTGTTATACATCCATATACATCCATATACATTACATGCCCTACCAGAGACAATAACATTCTGGACCATTGCTACACAACAATAAAAGATGCATATCGCTCCGTGGCCAGAGCAGCTCTAGGACTCTCTGATCACTGCCTGGTTCATCTTATACCAACTTACAGGCAAAAACTTAAAACTACTAAGCCAGTATTAAGGACTGTTAAGAGATGGACCAACGACACAGAGCAGGCCTTACAAGCTTGTTTTGAATGCACTGACTGGAGTGTTTTCGAAGCTGCAACCAATGACCTGGATGAGCTCACAGAGACTGTAACATCATACATTAGTTTCTGTGAGGAGTTATGCATCCCAACCAGGACCTACTTATCATTTAACAATGATAAACCATGGTTCACACCAAAACTTAGACAGCTTCGTCAGGTCAAAGAGGATGCCTACAGGAGTGGGGACAGGATTCTCTACAACAAGACCAGGAACATTTTAACAAAGGAGATTGGTCTAGCTAAAAAGAACTATGCAAAAAAGCTGGAAAACCAGTTTTCTGCTAACGACCCTGCATCAGTGTGGACTGGTCTGCGAACCATCACGAATTACAAATCATCTCCCCCCAGTATCGATGGCAGTAAACTTCTCGCTAACGACCTGAACACGTTCTACTGCAGATTCGACACCTTCGATCAGACACCCTCTACACAGCAATTAACACCTCTACCCACCTCCAGCCACAACCGCCCTGACCATCTTTCTACACAGCCATCAACACCTACAGACATCTCCCTCTCCCCCCCTGATCTTCAGATCAGTGAGGATAATGTGCGTCAGGTCTTCAGTAAGCAGAAGAGAAGGAAAGCGCCAGGCCCAGACGGTGTCTCACCAGCCTGTCTGAGAACCTGTGCTGACCAGCTGGCCCCCATTTTCTCGCAGATCTTCAACAGATCACTGAAACAGCGCATAGTTCCAGCCTGCTTCAAACGCTCCACCATCATCCCAATCCAGAAGAAACAAAAGATCACCGGGCTCAACGACTACAGACCTGTCGCCTTAACATCTGTGGTCATGAAGTCATTTGAAAGACTGGTTCTAGCATATCTGAAAGACATCACCGGACCTTTGCTGGACCCCCTGCAGTTTGCCTACAGAGCAAACCGGTCTGTGGATGATGCAGTCAACATGGGACTGCATTATACCCTACAACATCTGGACAAACCAGGGAACTATGCAAGGATTTTGTTTGTGGACTTCAGCTCTGCCTTCAACACCATCGTCCCATCACTGCTCGAGCACAAACTGACCCAGCTCTCTGTTCCTAGCTCTGTCTGTCAGTGGATCACCAGCTTTCTGACAGATAGACAACAGCTAGTCAGAATGGGCAAAATCACGTCTGACAGCCGCACCATCAGTACTGGTGCCCCCCCAAGGATGTGTTCTCTCCCCACTGCTCTTCTCCCTGTACACCAACGACTGCACCGCAAAAGATCCCTCCGTCAAGCTCCTAAAGTTTGCGGACGACACTACTGTTATCGGCCTCATCCGGAATGGTGACGAGTCTGCATACAGACAGGAGGTGGAGCGGCTAGCTTTATGGTGCAGTTACAACAACCTGGAGCTGAACACGCTCAAAACGGTGGAGATGATAGTGGACTTCAGGAGAAACCCCCCTGCACTCCCCCCGCTCACCATCATGGACAGCACTGTGGCTGCAGTGGAGTCATTCAGGTTCCTGGGCACCACCATCTCTCAGGATCTGAAGTGGGACACTCACATAGACTCTATTGTAAAGAAAGCCCAGCAGAGACTGTACTTCCTCCGTCAGCTGAGGAAGTTCAACCTGCCACAGGAGCTGCTCGTGCAGTTCTACTCAGCTGTCATCCAGTCCATCCTCTGCACTTCAATCACCGTCTGGTTCGCCTCAGCAGCCAAATCTGACCTCCGTAGACTACAGCGAATAGTCCGGACTGCTGAACGAATCACTGGCACTACCCTTCCTACAATTCAAGAACTGTACTCTTCCACAGTGAGTAAAAGGGCTCGCATAATCACCCTGGACGCCTCGCACCCAGCACACTTCCTGTTTGAACTGTTACCGTCTGGCCGGCGCTACAGAGCACCGAGCACAAAAACTGCCAGACACAGGAAAAGTTTCTTTCCTCAGGCCATCTACCTCATGAACAGTTAATATTTCTCCTATCGTGCAATAAAATGTGCAATACTTTCTCACACGCACTTGTACACAGCACCTTATAATAATATACAATGCAATACTTTTCCTTACGCATTTGTACACAGCACCTTATAACAATATATAATGCAATACTTACTCTTTTGCACACAGCACCTTATAACCTGTATATTTATAACACATCTGTACATACATTTCAACATCCAGATCGTTGGACTGCATCTCTGTTTAATGTCTATTGTCTTCTTTTATAATATTTATTCTGTGTTGTCACTTGTCACTTTATGTACACTGGAAGCTTCTGTAGCCAAAGCAAATTCCTTGTGTGTGTGAAGCACACTTGGCAATAAAACTGATTCTGATTCTGATTCTGATTCTGATTCTGTTCAGTGTGTAAGTGCATAGGTACATAGTGCATAAGTGTATAGTGTGCCATTTGGGACGCAGCTTTTGTAAATCAATGACACATTTTAGTCATGTGACCAATTCAGCTAACATGGTGGACAACAATGTTTTATATGCGGACCATTGACAGCTTTATTAAAGAGTAATGTCACTTTGTTCATGCTCCATATTATCTCTCTTCAAAGGACACGGAATGTTTACTATAGGAGCTATTGTTCAGTGGCAGGAGCAGATGATAGTTGCGACATTTTGTCACAGCGTTTCAAAAATACAGAAAGTAAATAAACGGCAGGCATATACGACGCAGTTGAAACCATCTGTGTGCATATGCAGTACACAAACGAAAGTATTTTCAGTCATTTTAGTGTGGATGTCAGAAAGAATTTAAAACGATAGTATGGACATGGAGCATTTGTAGATTTAAATTTATCGGGATTAGTGTAGACGTAGCCTCAGCCACAATAACCTAAAAAACATCCCTCTTACTGCTAGTTTGCTATGAGGGAATGATGGAAAGCCCTGCCCAATACTTAAAATCCCATCAGCTGGTAGTACATCAACATCATGAAATAAAAGTCAGCAGTTCACGTGGACACCATACTGAACCAGATTTTAAAGTCACTGCCATTTTTTCAGTGTACGTTTCTAACCTCTTAATTCATAATTTTGAGCATCAGTGCTTTACAAAAAAAAGAGAAAAAAAAAAAAAAAAATTCAAAATATCTGTCAGCGCAATAGCCTAGTGCAGGGGTATCAACACTCGGTCCTGGAGGGCCGATGTCCTGCAAAGTTTAGTTCCAACCCCAATTACACTTACCTGGGCTACACATTCAAGCTCTTACTAGGCTTTCTAACATCCTTGCAGGTGTGTTGAGTCAAGTTGGATCTAAAATCTGCGGTACACCATCCCTCCAGGACCGAGTATGGACACCCCTGGCCTATTGGTACAATAGCATGTCAGGGCGTCCCGAGTTCGAATCCCAGCTTGAGGACATTTCCCCATCCTACCCTTCTCTCTCACTCCCACTTCGCTTCCTGTCTCAATACTGTCCTATTTGATATAGACCAAAAAAAATAAAAATAAATAAATAAATAAATACAAATATTTGGTCTGGAAAAAACGCCACAGTGGCGTAGTGAGTAGCACGTTCGCCTCATAGCAAGAAGGTCGCTGGTTCGAGCCTCGGCTGGGTCAGTTGGCATTTCTGTGTGGAGTTTGCATGTTCTCCCCGTGGTTGCGTGGGTTTCCTCCGGGTGCTCCGGTTTCCCCCACAAGTCCAAAGATATGCGGTACAGGTGAATTGGGTAAGCTAAATTGTCCGTAGTGTATGTGTGTGAATGAGAATGTATGGATGTTTCCCAGAGATGGGTTGCGGCTGGAAGGGCATCCGCTGCGTAAAACAAATGCTGGATAAGTTGGCGGATCATTCCGCTGTGGTGACCCCGGATTAATAAAGGGACTAAGCCGACAAGAAAATGAATGAATGGTCTGGAAAACGAAACATAAGAAAAACTATGGTAAAATTCCATTTTCTATCGGCACCAAATACAAATGCTCATCTATTATCCTGTTTCAAATCAACTGAAATGGAAAATTTAAGCTTCAAACAATTTCACAATTCGATTTCAACATGGGTGGCCATGAGACACCCCTTTCTGCTGATTGGTCAACCAAATACAGTCGAATATTAGTAACAGGACCACAGATGAGTTTTAGTTTTTGGTGCCAATAGAGTGAACAGAAAAACCAAACATTTTTAATAATGTTTAGTTATCTAGACCAAATGAAATAATAAAATGATCGGATGACACACAGGGGCGATGCAGGAAATCTGGCTGTTGTTGTGCTCCGGCTCACCCCACACCGCCTGCTTCATCTCCTTCCACAGCTGTCGGAAGGAGAGAAATGTGTCATACTAAAGGGCCATTTTCTCCATGTGATCGAATCAAATCAGTCATAAATCTATTTGTTATTGACGAGGTAAAGAACACTGGCCGCCTCTGGCACAATGCGCCGAGCTCTCTTTCTCTCTCCCACCTCGCTCTTTCTATCTCTCTCTCTGTCTTTCTTTCGCTCAGTCCATCACTCTGTGCTGCGCTGAAGGCTAAAAAGCAGAGTTATGTTCCTATAACAAAATATTTTCCAGAGGTCTAACAACTCATGATGTCCTGACTGCGCAAGTAATGGAAGTAAATGAATCTATAAATAATCCCTCTTTCTGACAACAAATTGAACTACCCACAATTCCCTCTTCCCTCCAAACATAACAACAACAACAACAACATAGTGCTACTGTCAGGCGCTCCGGAAGAGGCCAAGAGACTGGGGCAAACTTTTAAATAAACCACACTGTTTTACTAAAAAACGTGTCACGAGAGAGCGTGAATATATTGACCCTAATCAGCCAAAATGGGTGATTCATTGGTTAATTTCAGCAACTGGGGCTATACATTATTCCAGACCTGCCATGGCTAATTTCTGCCTTTACAGACGGCGAGGATGACAAATGGAACGTCCGACCGGCTACAAGTGAAAAAGCTCCATCATCGCTCGCTCTCCCACTTGAGTTTTACTCACACTAATGATGTATACTAGCCTGCAACTACACTTGACCTGCGGATTATGTGGCAATGGAGGGAAAAAAATAAATGTTTACCCAGAGGTTTTTGTAGAGGAAAAGCGGAGAAAGAGAGAGCAAGAGTGTATTTTGGGTAGGAGATATAGCTAAATAGCTGTCTAGTATGTGAGAGTTTGATCTTGGAAAGAAGAGTGCAGCCATGGGTGATGTATTCTTTATATGTGGCCTTATAAGTTAAAAGAACAGTAAAAAAAAAAAAAAAAAAAAAGCAAGATATTACTATTCTGAATCTGTAAAGATTTATTCTATAAAATTGGAAAGTGGAGTCCAAAAGTCTCAGGACCAGATTTAAAATAATACAATATTAAAATAAAATAGAAAATAAAGTACCTTGACCATTTACAGTGCTTTAATATAATATAATATAATATAATATAATATAATATAATATAATATAATATGAGGTATTAATATATATAATATTAGGTATTTAAATAAAATAATAATATCATTTTTATAATAATGTTATAATAAACAAATAATAATTATTATATTTAAATAAAAAAAATATATTTTGATATGTAATGAATTTTTCATAACCGTATATTCATTTTATGAATCATGTAATACAACAAAAGGAAGTCACTGTGACCAATTGTGATGTAAATTGAAACAAATATTGAAATAAAGAAATATATTAAAAGTTATCCAAACTGTGATACTTCCTCGTTTTATTATGGTGGCTTGAAAAGCCAACATACTGTTATCTCACTTAAACTTATTCTTCTTATTATTATTCTTCTGAGACTGTTTTTCTACGGGCATCTCCTCCTAGGCCTTTCAAGCTACATTCTTCAAACTTTCGTCAAACCTTCAAACTGGTCTGACTCGGGTTGCTATATTTTTTCTAACTGATCCGACCTTGGGTTATCCTAAAAACGACCCAGAACTCTCTCAAAAGTCCCATTGACTTAACATTGGGTCAAACTTTGTGAGCTCATAACTCTGCATCAGACTGTCCTACAGACTAGAGTCTGACCTCATTCAACTCAGTCTAGCCAGCAGCCAATCACTGGTGACCTTTAAACTTACTAGCCACTCCCTAGCAACCGATTTCAGCACCTAGCAACCGTCCCATAGACTTTTATTGTAAAAGACTGCCATTGACTTAACATTGGATCAGCCTTTGTGAGCTCATAACTCTGCATCAGACTGTCCTACAGACTAGAGTCTGGCCTCATTCAACTCAGTCTAACCAGCAGCCAATCACTGATGACCTTTAAACTTACTAGCCACTCCCTAGCAACCAATTTCAGCACCCTAGCAACTGTCCCATAGACTGTGACTAGCTGTTCTAGCACATGCTAATAGTTTTAACACCCTACCGACATGCTAATCTTGCTAGTAACATGCTAGCATACTAGTACATACTAGTGACATGCTAGTCATGCTAGCACTTGCTAAATCATGCTAAAAACATGCTAGTAACATGCTAATTCATGCTAGAATCATGCTAGTAACATGCTAATTCATGCTAGAATCATGCTAGTAACATGCTAATTCATGCTAGAATCATGCTAGTAACATGCTAATTCATGCTAGAATCATGCTAGGATCATGCTAATTCATGCTAGAATCATGCTAGTTACATTCTCATTAATGCTAGGATCATGCTAAGATCATGCTAATTCATGCTAGAATCATGCTAGTAACATGCTAATTCATGCTAGAATCATGCTAAGATCATGGTAATTCATGCTAGAATCATGCTAGTATTATGCTAATTCATGCTAGAATCATGCTAGTAACATGCTAATTCATGCTAGAATCATGCTAGTAAAATGCTAATTCATGCTAGAATCATGCTAGTAACATGCTAATTCATGCTAGAATCATGCTAAGATCATGCTAATTTATGCTAGAATCATGTTAAGATTATGCTAATTCATGCTAGAATCATGCTAGTATTATGCTAATTCATGCTAGAATCATGCTAGTTACATTCTCATTAATGCTAGGATCATGCTAAGATCATGCTAATTCATGCTAGAATCATGCTA
>CAIGQQ010004210.1:1235403-1250148 GCA_903798035.1 Danio albolineatus
GCTAGGATCATGCTAAGATCATGCTAATTCATGCTAGAATCATGCTAAGATCATGCTAATTCATGCTAGAATCATGTTAGTAACATGCTAATTCATGCTAGAATCATGCTAGTAACGTGCTAATTCATGCTAGAATCATGCTAGTAACACGCTAATTCATGCTAACATCATGCTAATTCATGCTAGAATCATGATAGTAACATGCCAATTCATGCTAGAATCATGCTAACAACATGCTTACTCATGCTAGAATCATGCTATTCTCAACCTTAGTCACAGGGATCAACTTTAAAGCTTTTTACTGGCTTGCTTCAGTCTTTAAAGTGGTTACATTGGTGACTGCAGCGATCTTAATCATTATTTCAACCAACTTGATACTTTTTCAACTGAATAAACTACTTAAAACAGGCTTTTCAAGCGACCATAAAGTTTGTCCTCAAACTTTACTATCTAGTTTTCAGATTGTGATTTCATTATGATTTATTTAAATTTTATTTAATAGAAGTATAAACACAAATTAATATATTTACACATTTTAATTTATAATTAAAAAAAATGTAATATATTAAACATATGTTCTCCTCGTGTTAGCATGGGTTTCCTCCAGGTGCTCTGGTTTTCCCCACAAGTCCAAAGAGATGTGGTGTAAGTGAATTGGGCAAGGTAAAAATTGTCTGTAGTGTATGTGTGTGGATGAATGTATGGATGTTTCCCAGAAATGGGTTGCAGCTGGAAGGGCGTCCACTGCATAAAACATATGCTGGTAAGTTGGTGGTTCATTCCATTGTGGCAACTTCTGATTAATAAAGGGACTACGCCGAAAGAAAATACATTAATAAATGAAAGGGACTAAGCCGAAAGGAAAATAAATGAATGAATGAATGAATAAATGAATGTTACATAATCATATTTGTATGTATTTATATTTAAAGTCATGTAATACAATAAAATGAAGGCACTCTGATCAGATTTACAATAAAACAAATAATTATAATAAATAATACAAAAAATAATTCATCAAAAGTAACCATTTCACATCCCATTTCAATAATGATTTTGATCTGACTAAAAATGAGCAATCACCATTCCAAATCAGAAGAAATGAGATTCGTCTGAAGATAATGCCAACTCTACTTTGATCTTGACACTCCAGCCAAGGCCTCACACAGGTCCCACTGCAATGCATCGTGGGCTGCGTCCCTGCGTCCCCCCTCCCGGCTTCCTTCAGCCGAGCTCTGAAATATCATATCAAATCAATGCGGACAGAGGCAGTGAGGCGCCAGAGCCGCGACCGCTGCGAGGTCAGCACGGCCAAAAACAGACATAACTAATGCAAATGCTAAACAGGGCTAAAGGTGAAGAATGGCCGCGTCTCCTGAGTCCTGATGGAGTGACGCGAAACGGAGCTGTTCTGAGAAACTAGCGCAGGATGAATGTGTTATCGGCCGTGCTAATGGTGCTCGGGACGCAGATATCCGAGACCGGCACCCAACTTTGGGCTTCTCAGAGACTGACCGATCAATCCTGCCAGCACGTCAAACGGAGAACAGTGATCGTATCATCTCGGGATGCTTTCTTCTAGAAATACAAGGTGAACTTTGAGGATTCACATCACTGAAATATAAAATATAAATGAAATATAAAAGTCGCACTGCAAAATATGGCCTTCTTGGAATAACATACAATGTTAAATTGAGATAACATGTAGTAAAAAAAATAATTAATAAATACTATTGTGGCCTAAAAGTGTGAAAAAAAAAACTAGATTATTATTTTTTAAATATTTTTTTTTATTATTATTTAATAAAACATTTTGCTGAATATTTATAAAATACATAATACTACATTTATATTTTTATTTTATTACTCATGTAAAATCACTGAGCAGATTTACAATGAAGCAAATAAATGTTACATGTTGATAAATGTGGTAAAAAATAAATAAATACTATTGCACTTTGAAAGTGTGACAGAAATCTAAAAACTATATATATATTTCTCCTTTTTATAAGCATAAAAAGCATTCACATGCATTAAAAAGGTATACAAACTATTCATGCATTTATTTTCTATTGAGCTTAGTCCCTTTATTCATCAGGGGTCGCCACAGTGGAATGAACCGCCAACTTATCCAGCATATGTTTTACGCAGCGGAAGCCTTTCCAGCTGCAACCCGGTACTGGGAAACATCCATCAACACTCATTCACACACATACACCAAATCTCTACACCTAAATCTGATAATTAGCGAAATGTGGTGATATATGAATACAAGCACTTAACCCTATAATTCCAATGACACTCATAATAACATTAACCCCAACAATTTCCCCTTAAATCTGATTGTTTCACCAGTATATTATTTAAAGGGATAGTTACCCCAAAAATTAATCTCTACCATCATTCATTTAACTCTCCATTGATTCCAAATATGTTTGAATTTCTGTTACACATAAATAAAGGTATGATAAATATTTGGGGAAAAAAGCAGCCATTGAGTTCCATAGTATTTTTTGTTCCTACAGTGGATGTCAATGACTCCTTTTTTCCAACATTCTTCAAAAAATCCTGTTTTGTGTTCAATAGAAAAAAGTTTAGAACTATTCGAGTGTTAGTAAATGACAAGAAATGTGTCATCCCTGGGTGAACTGTCCCTTTAAGAATCAACAAAGATGTTGATTCAGGAACATGTAGCATTTATTAAAGCAACAGTTCAACCAAAAATACATTTTCCATACTATTTCCTCACACTCAAGTGGCTTAAAACACGGAACAAGATATTCTGATGAATGTGTTGCCACCCAGCAGCTATTTACATCCATAATAGGGAAAAATACTATGCAAGTCAATGGTTTCCAGCATTCCTCAATATATCTTCTTTTATGTTCAACAGAAACTCAAACAGGTTTGAAACAAGTAAAGGGTGAGTAAATGATGACCAAATTTTCATTTTTGAGTGAACTATCCCTTTAAATCAATCAAGTTAATTTGCCCATTGGATTTACAGTTTGCATGTATAGAAATGCAATTCAGTAAAAGCAGTTCTAGCTACTCAACCGCATTTTTCCTTTCAAAATGACCCCAACATCAGTCACAGACCTCAGACGTCACCGACGCACACTCTTCTGATGAATAAAGTTACAAGATCTGAAAAGGAAAGATGATTGGCCTTCAAACAAATTGATTTAATGACAGGAGAAAGGGAGCGTGTGCGCTGACCTGCGTGACCTCTGAAAGAACAGCCAGTGCACTATGAAGACAAGCACAAGTAGACGTCTGCATTTAAATACCAACACTAATGAGGCTAAAAACCAACGCTGATTGGCGAGGACAGGATGAGAAGGTGGAATTAAACAAGCTGTTGGAGAATTATGATGAAGCGGTGTGGTATAATCATCATTGTTCCCATTTAACAATGTTACTTTGCAGACAAACTAAAAAAATATTATTTTAAAAAGTGAAGAAGTGTAAAACACATTTAAATATCTAAAATAGGAATAGTTATTTTACTAACATTAGTTGAGCTCATGTATGTAAAAAACCAAAGCAACAACTATGTCTGTTTTTTCTTCTTAATAGATTGATCATATCGTATGCACTCAAACTACTATTATTTGAACCCTTTTGATTGTAAAAGATATCAAGAAACAATAGTTATGCATACATAATGGTTTCACATGAACTAAATGTCAGACATTTACCAAATAAAATGTATACATTTACATAAAAAATAATAAATAAATGCTAATAAATACATGAACAAACCAATAAATGAACAAACCAATGAAAGAAATAAAGAATTTCAATTTGTAAAACAAATCATTTTAATTGTCTATGTTATAAAATTGATTAAATGTATAAATATGCAGAAATTTGGTTTTCTATTTTAACACATTTTACTAACAAATACATGAACAAACCAAGGAACAAACCAATGAATGAACAAATCAATGAATGAACAAATCAATGAATGAACAAAGGAAGGGAGGAACAAACTAATTTCAGCTTAAAAAACAAATAATTTTAATTGTCTATAATATAAAATGGATTAAATGTATATTATCTGCATAAAGTTTTCTATTTAATGCATTTTACTAGAACTAACCAATGAAACAAACAAACAAACAAACGAATGAACAAATGAACAAACGATGGAATGAACTAAATAAAAAAATTAACTAATGAAACAAATCAATTTATTTGTCTATATTATATAAAAGATTAAATGTGTAAAATATGCATAAATATAATTTTCTATTTAACCCATTTTACACATAAATATATGAACAAACCAATGAATGAACTAACAAATAACAAACAAACAAACAAATGAACGAACAAATGGATGGAATAAAGAACTTCAATTTTTAAAACAAATAATTTTAATTGTCTATTTTGTAAAATACATTAAATGTATTAAATATGCATAAATATTGTTGTCTCTTTAACTAATTTTACTCATAAATACATGAACAAACCAGTGAATCACAAACAAATGAACAAACAAATAAACGAACAAATGAAAGAAATAAAGAATTTCAATTCATAAAACAAATCATTTTATTTGTCTATAATATAAAATTGATTAAATGTAGAAAAAATGTAGAAATAAAGTTATCTATTAAAAGCATTTTACAAATAAATACATAAACAAACCAATGAACGAACCAACAAATGAACAAACAAGTGAAGGAATTAATTAAAAGAGGCATTTCAACTTATAAAACAAATAATTTTCATTCATTCATTCATTCATTTTCTTTTCGGCTTAGTCCCTTTATTAATCCGGGGTCGCCACAGCGGAATGAACCGCCAACTTATCCAGCATTTGTTTTACGCAGCGGATGCCCTTCCAACCACAACCCATCTCTGGGAAACACATCCATACATTCTCATTCACACACATACACTACGGACAATTTAGCTTACCCAATTCACCTGTACCGCATGTCTTTGGACTGTGGGGGAAACCGGAGCACCCGGAGGAAACCCACGCAACCACGGGGAGAACATGCAAACTCCACACAGAAATGCCAACTGGCCCAGCCGGGGATCGAACCAGCGACCTTCTTGCTGTGAGGCGAACGTGCTAACCACTCGGCCACCGTGGCGCCCATAATTTTCATTGTCTATATTATAAAACTAATTAGAGGTATAAAATATGTAGAAATAAAGTTTTCTATTTAACCCACTTTACTAATAATACATGAACAAACCAATGAATGAACAAACAAAAAAACGTACAAAGAACGAACGAACGAGTAAACGAATGAAGGAACAAACTAACTAAAGAATTTCAACTTATGAAACAAATAATTTTGTCTATATTAATAAATAGATTAGATGTTTAAAATATGCAGAAGTATGGTTTTCTATTCAAACCATTTCACTAATAAATACATGAACAGACCAATGAAAAAAAACATTGATTGAACGAACGAACAAATGAATGAACAAACTAACTAAAGAATTTCAACTTAAAAACAAATAATTTTGTCTATATTATAAAATAGATTAAATGTTAAATAAATGCAGATATATAGTTTTCTATTTAACCCATTTTACTCATAAATACATTAACAAATGTACAATGAATGAACAAAATAACAAACGAACAAACAAACAAACAAACAAACAAATTACAGAAATCAAATAATTTCTAATACAAAGGTAACATGCTTATATATTAAGAGAGAGAGAGAGAGAGAGAGAGAGAGAGAGAGAGAGAGAATGTAATGAAATAATAGAAAAAGTCCAAACAAAAGAGTTAAATTATTCACACCAAATATACATTTACATTTTGAAATGCCATACGCTGAATTTTATGATTATTTCCCAAGCTAAATAAATAAATTCTAATAAAGAAATTAATTTGAAAACATTTCCAGTGTGTGGCATTTGCCAATAAATAAAGCAAAATCGAAATAAACAACAACAACAAAGTGAAAAAACAAGTTTCAAATGCCTTTCGGACAATATATTATTGCATCAACGAATATACAAACCTAAACTTCACCACAATTGCTCTTATTTGCCTGCTCCCTCTCTCTCTTTCTCTTCATAAGGAGGAGGGAGGAAAGAGGAGGGATAAACAGAAGGAGAGCGGCAGAGCGAGTATCAGGTGTGAGCTCCGGCTCGACTGGCCCCAGGTACTGTTCTCGCGCCGCGGGGCCAGCTATTATTATTAACATCATTTGTCTGTATCTTTCGCCCGGCACCTTTGCTTTCAGCCGGCGCTATGAAGACGACATGTTAATAAACGAGTACAGCCGCCACTCTGCCATCCGACCTGCTCCTCATCCACCGTCCCTCACCCTCCCCTCCCTTCCCAACATCCCCAAAAGGGACGGGATGCCGATTTGTTTTCCAGCAGGCTCCCCCACTCCATTGTTGTTTGCACTAAAGGGGACAAATTCAATTCATTCTTATGACAAGGATGCACTGATACAGGAAGAAAGAGGGAGAGGAGGAGAAGGAGGGGTGGATGAAGAAAGAAACTGCCCAGGAGGGAACAAACAGCGAACATGGAAAAAAGATAAAAAACCTAGAAAAAAAGTTGCTGAATTCGAGGTATCGCATAAAGAAGACAAGGAAAGAAAGGTGGAGAGTCTAGGGGGGGTTGGAGGAAGATGGATAAACCGGTTGCATTTCTCAGATGCGGATTGATGTGGTGGGCCGATAACGTGGTCTCGGCGGACATGGTCATCTAGAGCTAGCGAGGGAAAAAAAAGATGTCTGCATTCAAACCTACAGTATATCCTCGGAAAGAAGGAGATCTTGAGCTGCGAGAAAATAAATATGGCATAGATTTCGCTTCAGAACATAAACAAAGAAACACTGGGTTGTGTAAAACTGATGAAATGAGTTTCTTTCACTCAAATATAATTGAAAGTTCCTCATACTTGATGGAAACAAGTTGTGTGAACTTAAAATTGATTCAATTATGCTGAACCTAAATGGAGTTTACTTAAACTGACAGATTTCTAGATCCCAGCATGCTTTGCTTCAAATTAAAAAATGTTAAAACTATTTATTATTTAGTTATTGTGTCTTTTTACAGTGCCGTGGTGGTGCAGTGGGTAACATGATCACCTCACATCAAGAAGGTCGCTGGTTTGAGCCTCGGCTGGGTCAGTTGACATTTCTGTGTGGAGTTTGCATGTTCTCCCTGTGTTCGCGTGGGTTTCCTCCAGGTGCTCTGGTTTCCCCCCACTAGTTCAAAGACAAGCGGCGAATTAGATAAGCTAAACTGTCCATAGTGTACGTGTGTGAATGAGTGTGTATGGATGTTTCCCAGTGATGGAAAGCTGAAAAGAAAATGAATGAATGAATGATTGAATGAGTTTAACATACTATAGGAATGCCATAAAAGAGTCTTTGATGCAAACAATCCTTTTCCGGATTGATTAGAGCGTTCAGTGCATTACATGACCAGCTGTTAAATTCAAATCTCATTCACACACACTACTGCCAATTTAGTTTATTCAATTCACCTATAACACGTGTTTGGACTGTTGGAGCACCCAGAGGAAACCCACATTAACACAGGGAGAACATGCAAACTCCACACAGAAATGCCAACTGACCAAGCCGGGACTCCAACCAGTGACCTTCTTGCTGTGAGGTGACAGTGCAAAACACTAATAACCACAAGAAACAATTTATTGTTTTATGTTTTTATTGTTCAATCCACTTAAATTTGTAAAAAAGAATTTGTGTTGGGACAATATGAAGTAACTGTGTGGAGCCCAGAATTTTTTATAGTGTGATGACCAGGAACTGTGGAAACTGATTGTTAATGAGAGTAGAACAAAAAAGGTAAAGCTCTACTAACTAAAATCCAAATTCAGTCAACAAAGCGTACAGTAAATGCTTTAAGTAGATATGTATAACTCAATACAAATAAAAAGTACTTTTATTATATTTGCAAATTAGACTTAATTGCACTTCCTAAAGTTAGGATTACATAGTTGAATTTAAACGAGGAGTCTGCTTATAGTGAGATGAAGTGTAACTGAATGAGAGATTCTGTCTGATCCACAGCTGGTGTGGTCTGTATGTACTGACCTCTGTGAGCTCTCTCGATCTGTACAGGTGTTCTGAGCTTCTGCCTTTGACCCACAGACACACTCACACACTGCGGCTCAGACTGGCCCGACAACTCCATTACTGGAGTTACTTTGGATCCGAGATCTTCTACAGACTACAATTTCAACACGAACTGAATCTGTTTCATAATGTTGTAATCAAAGAGACTACACGCAGTCGGCCTGTTTTAATTTGAACTAGGTTGAGTATATTATTGGATTACAATTACTAACATTCACAATAAAATTTACAATTGTTTGTGTTGTTAATGGCTAAGAATTGACTTTGAATAACATGAGGCCCTGCGAAGAGTGCAATGTTGAGGATGGTCATAAAGAGCAGGACTTTGGCAAGTTTTGGATGAATAAAATACAACTAGTGCTACAATGAATAAAATCATAATATGGACTAATGTCTGTCAATATTAAATGTTAAAAATACTATTTAAATATGAGGTATGCATGTGTGTGTGTAAATGAATGATCTGGTTTAATTTACTACACATACTTGATGGTATTTTCAAGGTCTAAAGTTCACATCTAGAGCACCAAGGGTCACATCACAAGCATTTTACAGTTTAATTCACACACACACTCACACACACACACACAAAATCCTTTTATGTACATACAGAACTCAAGTGTCTTCATGACGGCCTGTCAAATTAAAAATGTGGTTGAAGACATTCTGACAGAAATAGATGACTGGAGTATTATGTGGCACTGAAGACTGAAATAATGATGCTGACAGTTCAGCTTTGCCATCTCAAGCCTTAATTATATTTGAAAATATATTACAACATATTTTAAATCATATTATTATTATTATAATAATTATAATTATTATTACATATTAATGATTCTCATTGTTTTATTCTTCTTTTTAATCAAATCATGCTTTGGTGACACATATTAACACATCTTTGCAACTCCAAAATTCAAATGGTACTGCATCCAAAAATTTTTTAGAATTCTATGTAAACAGTTCCGTGGAAAATTGCAAAAACGTAATCATATTGACACTGCACAGATATTGGAACTTCATGCATGCTACTTAATTACTAATGTTCGTTCTGTCCCAAACACACCATTTGTGTTTTCTTGTATAGTAAACCACTTTAGTTTTGGTATATGTCCAGGAAATAAATGGAAATGAATGTATTAGGTTGTACCTATCGGCCCATTGATTACAAGTGCACACACTTTTGTCAAAGTGAAACTAAACTAGATATTGCATTCGCTCCCACTTTGCCACATATAGACACATTTCTAAATCAGTTAAACGTACAAAATGAGAAAGCAAACTACATTACTGTATGTTTTTCTGCTGTTAAAGAAAGACACTCTGAGTGAGAAAAAGTAATAGAAAAGAATCAATGCTACCACACAGCTAACATCAGTTATTTTTCTGCCGCTGAACAAATGAATCTGCATCCAACCGGAAATGTGCCACAATGGTATCGAGTTATAAAAATACTGTACATTACAAAATGGTAAACAATAAACAGATGCGAACTGAATGTGCCTTTTCTAGCATAGCCAGCCGGACAAGGTAATATCAGCGACAGAAATTAATATGCTGCCTCTGCGCTTGCTGGAAATGACAAAAGAATTAGGGGTTAATTTAAATGTATGTCTTAAGCTCAGTTGAGCTTGCAAACGTCCATGGGTTTACATTGCCAACTTGTCACTTTCTTATGTTTTAAAACTTTCACAAAGAGCCAGGGAGAGTGCGAAAGAGACAAAGAGAGAGATAGAGAGAGAGAGAAATAATAAAAAGCTGGTGAATCCCCATGAAGCTCTCTATGTGAACTGTCACATTAATAACCCTATGCTGGTATTCAAATTTTCTGTCGAAAGCTAAAGAAAGATTGAGTGCCCTGCTGTTGCGCAGCCAAGATTGAAGACATGTCTCATTGACATTGTTAAAAGTTTATGAAAATATATGAATCCTCAAATGCCATTGGCTCCAGCGCTCCCAACTCTGCCCACTTCTATAAGAAATCGGTCTTTTAATCAAAATGATTGAATACCGCAAGGTTGAACTCAGGAATATGAATAAAAGTGGATATGGAGGAGGTGGAGGGAGAGAGATGGGTACAATGATGCGCTCATATGCAAAGAGGAGCGTCCAGCATTTTATTGTTGGGTACAAACGGGTTCAAACACTGGCCCATCTTTATTTCTGTCTAATCATTGGTATATACAGTGTCCCACCCTGAGTGTATTGTTGGGTACAACCAGGTTTGATGCTCATTGCCTTGTTTTTTCACCCATCTACTGCCTTGTGGAATTTATAGAATGTAACACAGTACAGACAACAAGTTACCGAGTTGGATCCTCTTTATTTCAAACAAATCGCTTTGTGTATAGCCTAACAGAGTTAAATATGGAAGCTACAACAAATTTGCAGGGTACATCTATGGTTGACACTCTTCCCCTTTTATCTGTGTGTGAACGTGATGGTTTGTATATAGCCCACCCTGAAATTCAGTATCCAGCATTTTATTATAAGGTACAACCAGGTTATATCTTTGGCCCCTTTTATTTGTCTAATTGCTTTGTATACAACCCACCTGCTGTAATAGAGGTTAAAAAGTGAAATACAGACAAGACCACAGGTTACTATGGGGTACAGCCATGTTTGAAACATTTGTTTCAATGCAACTGTTTAGTATATCACCTACTAACTGAAATGTGGGAATTATAAAGCGACATATGAAAGAAGCCATAGTCTTCTGTGGGTTACAACCAGGCACAGTGACTCAGTGGTTAGCACTGTCGCCTCACAGCAAGAAGGTTCGAGTCCCGGCTAGACCAGAAGGCATTTCTGTGTGGAGTTTACATGTTATCCCCGTGTTTGTGTGGGTTTCCTCCGGATGCTCCGGTTTCTCCCACAGTCCAAAGACAGGTGAACTGAATAAACTAAATTGGCCTTGGTGTATAAGTGTGCATGCGAATGAGTGTGTATGGGTGTTTCCAAGTACTGGATTGTGGCCAGAAGGGTATTTGCTGCATAAAACATGTTACAATAGTTGGCTTACTGTGGCGACCTCTGAAATAGAGACTATGCCGAACGAAAGAACGAACGTACGTACGAACGATTGAACGATCGAATGACCGAACGATCGAATCGTGAGCTGGAACTAAAATGACCCTTGTGCATAGTAACAGAGTAATTGCTGGTTTATTCCGCAGTGGTGACCTCTAAAGAGATTTTAAAGAGATTTAAAAAATATAGAAGAGACCACAGTTTTTGTGGGTTACAATATACTCAGCTCCTCTTTATTCTGACCTCTGACCTAGAATTTAAATACTCAACAAAGCCCACAGTTTACAGTAGGGTACAACCAGGAACAGTACACAGCCACTCTGTTTTTCTTTTCTTCACAGGCCACCCATTGCATTGTTTGATTTAAAGAGTGAAATATGGAAGAAACCATATATTATTAATGGGTACAGCCATGTTCGATATTTAGCCCCTCTTATTTTGATCAAACCTTTTACTATATCGTCCATCCACTGTATTGTTGGGTTTAAAAAGTGCAAACAGAAGAGACCGCAGCTGCGGTCTGTGTCCTATTTTCAGACACAGGAGAGACAAAAGAAACGCTAAATGCTTGTGTTGGCATTTCTCTTTCACAAAGAAGTGAATCTGATCAGCACAGTTGAGGAAATACCCGTTCGAATTTTCCTCTGGGCGCTAAATCAAACCACTGAGGCCTGTGTGTACATTTAGTCTAAACAGGCATATGGCATATTGATGAAGGTTCAGACGTACCCGGGTGCTACTTTTCCCTTCAATGTCATCTCAGGGAGGTGAACAGGCAGAAAGGCCTCACACACCAGTGCCGTGGCTCAACGCCTGTCAGCCACAGCCAGATAACCAGCCGTGAAACACACGGGCAGAACAGGCTAATGGAAACTCTCTGATTCCCACTGGAGCATCGGATCAAAACACCGCTTCAAAACCTTTACCGGGAATCATTGTCGTCAAGCGTTCAGCTTACAGCAACAGCCTCTTATTTGTTTGTCAAATGCTGAACAGCCACTGACGAGAAAACTGAAAGGATGAAACTGAAGAAAATGTTTCAGAAACTTACAAATACCACAACAAAGTCATTGATACTACACACCATAGCACCAACCAAATATTATGTAAAAGAGATAGAAGTTGGCGCCGCGGTGGCCTAGTGGGTAGCACGTTCGCCTCACAGCAAGAAGGTCGCTGGTTCGATCCCCGGCTGGGCCAGTTGGCATTTCTGTGTGGAGTTTGCATGTTCTCCCCGTGGTTGCGTGGGTTTCCTCCGGGTGCTCCAGTTTCCCCCACAGTCCATAGACATGCAGTACAGGTGGATTGGCTAAGCTAAATTGTCCGTAGTGTATGTGTGTGAATGAGAATGTATGGATGTGTTTCCCAGAGATGGGTTGCAGCTGGAAGGGCATCCGCTGCGTAAAACAAATGCTGGATAAGTTGGCGGTTCATTCCGCTGTGTCGACCCCGGATTAATAAAGGGACTAAGCCGAAAAGAAAATGAATAAATGAATGAAGAGATAGAAGTTCATCACTGATATGACTGTCAACTTCCAAAAAAAAGTCACCTTTAGTCAGTCATCTCAAAATTGATATTAACACATCAATGTCATTTGTGATTTCATTTTCATTGAACGTTGCAAAATAAAGCTTGCATTGAGGGATATTTGTGTCTTTTTTCAAATACTGATAGGCTTAATAACCATACTGAACAATAACTATACAATTACACTCGATACAATTACAATTTTCCACCTGGGGATACTCATCCCGAAGCCCCCAGAGACTATGCAGCACCACGGATGTGATCCAAGACCTGCCATGAGACCATCCAAATGTTCTATAATCCTGGACCACGTTGTATCCTGAGCAGCTGTTTGGTGCATGGCAGAGTAGCAAGCATAATACTGATTCCTGTGACCCTCCAAGGACAGACAAGCCTCGAGTTCTCCAGCCTCCGGCGCCTAGATTGCAGCTCTACACAAGCCGTCTGGCCATAGGAGAAATGGTCATGCCCAACTGAGTCATGCCAATTGGTGAAGTTTTTTTTCCTCATCGCTGTCGCCACTGGCTCACATGGATTGGGACTTGTAGAGCTGTGCATCGATGGATTTGCTCTTGAGTGTTTGGACTCTCAGTAGTGAATATTAAACCACACTGAACTGAACTGAGCTGAACTGAACAGAACTGAACTGAACTCCAACACTAAAAACTTGACTGACACTGTTTCAACTTACTATAACCTTCAATGTGAAGCTGCTTTGGCACAATCTACACTGTAAAAGCGCCATACAAATAAAGGTGAATTTAATTGGAAAAAAAAAAAAACTTATTACGTAGTTATTTATAACTCAATTACCACACTAAAATAAGGATCCACACATGGTGCAGTGCATTTCACTACACAGGCTCATTGCGAAAATACAATGTACAGTATACATTTCTGGAGAGAGCGAATTATGTAGCCAGAGCAACATATGACTGCATTTCATTTTTAAAATGAATGCTATGAGGCAGCAAGACGCTGCAGACGACTTCTGTTTATTTTTGCGTTACCAGCTGTCCACTTACTTCCGTGTACGCTTTTCGTACGGCTTTTCCACTTTTACCAGTTTGCCCAATAGCTCACCACATACATTGGCGGACATGAGACTCAGAGAGGAGTTAACCGTGAAAATGGGGTTCGAGTCTAGTGAAGAACCGTTTCAGACAGCAGGAAAGACAAAAAAAAGGCAAAAAATTAAATAATCAAGTAAATAACGTGGTGAGAACATGATAAGATCCGAAAACGTGGCCGAGAGGGCTTTTCTTTTTCTGGATTGCTTTTGAAAGCACTGTCGGCTGGGTTTAGAGAATGTGGTGGGTGAGTGAGTGGAGGGATTGGTTGGCTGGTCAGTTGGTCGGTCGGTCAGTCAGACAGTAGACAGTGGCCTCTGGTAGATTTTTGTGAGAACAACACTCACGAATGGCACTTGCGAGAGAAATTTGAGATCTGACAAAGCATACACAGCAGCCTCTAGTGGATTCACAGAAACAAAAACTGCAAAAAAAACAAAAAAAGTACCTCCTGGGACGTATATCGTGATCCCCAGAAATGTATATAGGGGTACATATCAATAATGAGCCTGGGTTGGCATTTGTGATTGTTTCTTTTGAAAGGATTTAACCTTTGAGCTTTAAATGTAAATGTAACGCATAGCTTATTTTGAAGCACTTCACATACTGTACAAACGTAGCAGGCGTTGGAAGCTGAATGCTATTACCCTTCTCAGGTGCACATAATAATGACCAGGGGCAAGGGGAAAGGGGGATATGGTCTTGTGGAGGTATATAAATGAAAGGAGGGAAGGGAGAAAGAGTGATTGAGCACCTTGGGTTTGAGCAAGCTGTCCCGTCTGTTCGCCTCTACCTCTCCACTTCATCATTGCTGTGGACACATCCCGACCACTAGAGAGAAAAAGAGAAAGACAGAAACACCTACAACAAAGTATAATGGATATGTATAGGATGGGTTCAAATCACCACACTATGAATTTCATAAGAAATTTCTGGTGAAACTAGTTTGCAAAATCATTGTAAATAAAATAAAATAAAATAAAATAAAATAAAATAAAATAAAATAAA
>CAIGQQ010004210.1:1274673-1291091 GCA_903798035.1 Danio albolineatus
TATATATATATATATATATATATATATATACAGTATGTCACAAAAGTGAGTACACCCCTCACATTTCTGCAAATATTTATTTATATCTTTTCATGGGAGAACCCTGCAGAAATGACTCTTTGACACAATGAAAAGGAGTCAGTGTAAAGTTAGCACAAATTGAGCACAATTAGACATTTTCCTTCCCCTGTGGCATGTGGCTCATTAGTTTTACACTGTCTCAGGTGTTTCCAGATAGAAGGCGAGTTAAATTTGGTATAAAAGCTCTTCCACTCTCTCAACCTGGCCACTGAAAGTTCAGCATGGCATCTCATGACAAACAACTCTCAGAAGACCTGAAAAAACAAATTGTTACTTTGCATAAAGCCTAGGCTATAAGAAGATAGCCAACACTCTGAAACTGTGCTGCAGCCAAGGCCATTCAATGCTTTAAGAGGACAGGTTCTTCTCAGAACACGCCTCGCCATGGTTAGCCAAGGAAGCTGAGTGCACGTTCTGAGCGTCACATCCAAAGATTGTCTTTGAAAAAAGACGGATAAGTGCTTCCAGCATTGCTTCAGGTATTGAAGGGATGGGGGGTCAGCCTGTAAGTGCTCAGACCGTACGCCGCACACTGCACCAAATTGGTCTAAATGGTTGTCCTCTAAGGAAGCCTCTTCTAAAGATGCACAAGAAAGCTCGCAAACAATTTGCCGCAGACATTCAAACTAAGGACCAGGATTACTGGTACCATGTCCTGTGGTCTAATGAGACCAAGATAAACCTATTTGGTTCTGATAGTGTCAAGCGTGTGTGGTGGCAACCAGGTGAGGAGTACAAACACAAGTGTGTCTTGTCTATCATTAAACATGGTGGTGGGAGTGTCATCATGTGGGACTGCATGAGTGCTGCTAGCATTGGGAAGCTACAATTTAATGAGGAAAACATGAATTCTGACAAGTACTGTGGCATATTAAAGCAGAGAATGATCCCTTTCCTCCGAAAACTGGTCCATAAAACAGTGTTTCAGGATGATAATGACCCCAAATACACCTCACTGGCTTGCTAAAGGGACTCAGGGTAAAGGTGATGGACTGGCCAACCATGTCTCCTGACCTAAACCCCTTAAAACACCTCTGGGGCATCCTGAAAAGGAAGGTGGAGGAGCACAAGGTGTCAATTGTCCACCACCTTGGTGATGTTGTGATGGAGGAGTGGAAGAGGATTCCAGTGGCAACCTGTGAAGCTCTGGTCAACTCCATGTCCAACAGAATTAAAGCCGTGCTGGAAAATGATGGTGGCCACACAAAATATTAACTTTTCAATTTTTTTTCTAAGGGGTGTACTCACTTTTGTTGCCAGGGGTTCAGCTATTATTGGCCGTATTTTTAGTTTTTTTGAAGGGACACTAAATTTACACTGCTAAACTAACTTTACACTGACTCCTTTTCATTGTGTCAAAGAGTCACTTCTGCAATGTTGTCCTATAAAAAGATATAAATAAATATTTGCAGAAATGTGAGGGGTGTACTCACTTTTGTGACACTGTATATATATATATATATATCTTCATAAATAAATTTAACAGTACTTTGAACAGTTCATATTTGTTAACATAAATAATTTATAATTTCAAATAATGTAAATGTAATGAACAAAAAGCGAAAATATTATATTAATTTATACCTGTATAGTCTGTATATTGCCATTTATAGTCTCTATAAAGCAAAGAAAAACACACTTAGTCAAATTTTCTAAATTAGTCTCACAGTCCAGGGAGATCAAAATGTATAGATCATTCATTCATTTTCTTTTCAGCTTAGTCCCTTTCTTAATCTGGGGTCACCACAGCGGAATGAACCACCAACTTATCCATCATTTGTTTTTCGCCGAGGATGTCTTGCCAGCTGCAACCCATCACTGGGAAAACACCCATACATTCTCACTCACACACATACACTAGGGACAATTTAGTGTACACCGCATGTCTTTGAACTTGTGGGGGAAACCAGAGCACCCGGAGGATACCCACACAAACGCAGGGAGAACATGCAAACTCCACACAGAAATGCCAACTGACACAGCCGTGTCTCGAACCAGTGACCTTCTCGCTGTGGGGCAATCGCGCTACACACTGTGCCACTGCATCACCAAAATGTATAGATAATAACAATAATAATAATAATAATAATAATAATAATAATAATAATAATAATAAAATTACTTGCAGCCTTGAGAATAACATTCTTCACAACGTTTCATTTTGTGTTCCACAAAAGACAGACAATCCTAGAAGTTTGGACTGACATAAGTGTGAGCAAATGAAGAATTATTTCTTTAAATGTATAATTCCTTGTGTGTTTCCTTCTTTTACTCTCAAATTCATCAACAGGAAATGAAGAATTCTGTCTTTTATCAGTGCTTTATGACAGCTGGGTTATGTATATGCATACGAGTGAAGAAAAACATCTGAAAGACTTCACGCCATATATAAAGTTGGTGAGGAAAAAAAAAGTTTTGAAAACAGTCCTCTTTAAATGTGCTAGTCTTGGCACGGGCAGACCAGACCTGCATGAGTCTGGACAGCATCAATCATAAGCAGCTTTGAGTTTCCTCATTACGCCTTCACCGCATCCACCGCTCACACACACACACTAGGAGAGCGGTGGGTTTTCTCAGAGTGTTCATGAGAATCAAACCGAACAGCTGTTAATACAACACCATTTTTAAACCAAATCAAAATTGTTTCATTTTCAAACTTTTGATTTACACAAAAACAGCATTTTAGGGGCCTGAAAATGCTTTTAACCCTCAGAAGTGCAGCCCTTAACCCTTGTGTGCTGTTGGGGATGTTTTCATCCATTCTGAGGTGATTTTAAGTCTTAATTTAGATCTGTGTTTGAGCAAATGGAAATAGTTTTTTGTGACAAATCTTTGAAAAAAAAATGCTTTGAATTTTTTAAAAACTTCAACTATACACTCTGGACAAATTTACTACACTATTGTTATGTTGGTGGCTGTTTTTGGTACATTGACTTCCATTTTAGTGACATTTTTGTCATGTTTTTTATTTATTTATTTATGTCTTTTTTTATGCCACCCTAAATGTATGCTGTAAAAAGGCTTTTAACTTAAGTATTCCCCATTTATTTCATTTGGGACAAAAAATATATTTAGTCAAAAAATACTATTTTGTAAATGCTGAATGATTTTGAAATTATAATAACTAACTTAGGTAACACTATATTTCGATGGTCCATTTGATTATTAGTAGACTGTCAACTTAATATCTGTTGATACAGACATTTAACAGACATTTAGCTGACTATAAGAAACTTTGCATGTCCATGTCAACTTATACTAACCCTACCCCTAACCCCGACTTAACAGTCTACTTATAATCTAATGAGAATTAGTTGCAATGTAACTTGAATTCAACAAACGGACCATCAAAATAAAGTGTGATCCTAACTTTAAACATGGAATAAAAAAATATATATGTTTTACACTTTATTTAAAGTTTGCTTGGTAAAAAAAAAAAAAAAAAAAAAAAAAAGCAAGTCTCTTATATAATAATAATAAATCTACATAAGAGAGAAAATATTTGTTACCAACTGTGTTGTACATAGATCCTATACATATTTGCATATTAGTTAATAATATTACTGGAACTCAAATAAAAACGGAATAAATATATACACAAGTAAAAAAAAAAAAAGATTTCTGAGTGCACAGATTTCTTGCACATCTACTAATCGTTAATTACTTTTTTTTTACTTCACTAAAAATAACACTGCAGTTCAGATCAACAAAGAACTAAAAATGTGGTGACCTAGTGGCAAATACAAACTCTGCTTACATCTATGAAATGCCTTTACATACTCACTGTACATCTCTTTGGTTTAGTTTCTTCATTAATCAGGGATCGCCACAGCAGAATGAACCACCAGCTTATCCAGCATATGTTTTATGCAGCGGATGCCCTTCCAGATGCAACCCAACACTTGAAAACACCCATACAATCTTGCATTCACATACATACACTATGGCCAATTTAGCTTATTCAATTCACCTATAGCACATGTCTTTGGACTGTGGGGGAAACCGGAGGAAACACACGTGAACACGGGAAGAACATTCCAACTCCACATAGAAATGCCAACTGACTTAGCCAGGGCTCAAACCAGCAACCTTCATGCTGTGAGGCGATCGTGCTACCCACTGCACCACCATGAAGCAATCTTTTCAGTATACTTTGTTTTTGGAGGGAACAATGGAAGGAAGCCTCCAAAACAGACACAATATAATGGACGTTTTATTTTCAATACACGCTTTAAGCTTTAGATACATATACTGAATACTTTTAAAAGTGAGTTGTAAACCTTGTAATCCACAGAATCTTGAGCTTCAGCAAATAGTTTTGCTCGGGTACTTTTTTAATACTTTGCTGTTACTGTATGTGATCATACCTTAGAAAAAGTAATTGAATGAGGAAGTTATTTACAAAACTTTTACCTCTAAAAAGGTTAATGGTTTGCTCCACGGCCTCCTGCACTTCAACATTTTGTCAAATGCATCCATTTAGTGTTTAAAAATACTTTAAAACATCAAAAAATTAATAAATAAATAAATAAATCAGCCGTTGACATGAGCTAGACTTTCCAAAGCTCTGTAATTCACAGCCAAGTTGCATATTGTAAAAAGTTTTGACTTTAACAAGAAATGGATCAAGCTTTATATCTAACAGAAATCCACTTTTATGACCATTTATGAAACACGGTTATTGCTAGCATGTTTACGTTAGCTCTTACTACTGAAAGTTCAATCACATTGTGACTTCCCAAATTGTTTTCTTGCTTAAATGCTGAATGAATCTCAAACCAGAGTGGGAGTAAAGCGCTGACATGTCTTGTCCACCAAGATATGAGGTAATCCATCAACTCAAGAAAATCATTAGGCAACCTGTAGTCTGTGCATATACAGTGGGTATGGAAAGTATTCAGACCCCCTTCATTTTTCAATCTTTGTTATTTCATCCATTTGCTAAAATCATTGAAGTTCATTTTTAGATCTCTCCAAAGATGCTCATTTGGGTTTAAGTCAGGGCTATGCCTGGGCCATTCAAGAACAGTTGCGGAGTCGTTGTGAAACCACTTCTTCATTCTTTTGCCTGTGTGCTTAAGGTCATTGTTCTGTTGAAAAGTAAACCTTCAGCTCAGTCTGAGGTCCTGAGCACCCTGGAAAAGGTTTTTGTCCAGGATGTCCCTGTACTTGGCTGCATTCATCTTTCCCTTGTTTGCAACCATTCATCCTGTCCCTACAGCTGAAAAACACCACCACAACATGATGCTGCCAGTACCATGCTTCACTGTTGGGACTGTATTGGGCAGGTAATGAGCGGAGTCTGGTTTTCTCCACACATACAGTACTGCTTAGGATTAAGGCCAAAAAGTTCTATCTTGGCCTCATCAGACCAGAGAATCTCATTTCTCATCACCTTGGAGTCATTCAGGTGTTTTAGCATACTCTATGCAGACGTTCATGTGCCGGGCCACTCTGCCATAAAACCTTGACTGGTGGAGGGCTGCAGTGGTTGACTTTCTACAACTTTCTCCCATCTCCCAAGTGCATCTCTGGAGCTCAGCCACAGTGATCTTGGGTTCCTCTTTACCTCTTTCACCAAGGCTCTTCTTCCCAGATAGTTTAGTTTAGCCAGACGGCCTGCGAAGGGTCTTCCATTTAAGGATTATGGAGGCCAATGTGCTCTTAGGAACCTTAAGTGCAGCAAAAAAAAAAAGAAAAAAAAAGAAAAAAGAAAAGAAATATTGTAACCTAGGCCAGATCTATGCCTTGCCACAATTCTGTCTCTTCAGGCAGTTCCTTTGACCTCATGATTCTGATTTGCTCTGACATGCATTGTGAGCTCTAAGGTGTATTTGAATTAAATTGACTCAACTGAAGGTGTAGAACCATCTCAAAGATGATCAGAAGAAATGGACAGCACCTGAGTTAAATATATAAGTGCCACAGCAAAGTTCCTGAAAACTTAGGGCCTTGTGATATTTCAATTTTTATTTATTTATTTTTTAACCTGCAAAAACGTCAACAGTTCTGTGTTTTTCTGTCAATATGGGGTGTTGTGTGTACATTAATCAGGAAGATTTATTTTTTTAAAGACTTTAGCAAATGTCTGCTGTATAACAAAGAGTGAAAATTCTAAGATTACTTTCCGTACCTACTGTATATATTAAAACAAAACACTAGTACTAAGTAGCTTTAATATACTTCCAATTTGCTGATGCTTATTTAAACATTTGAGAAAATGCCACCCTGTAAAATAATGCAGGGTTCCATACACAGGGTTTCTGCAGGTTTCATCAAAATTCATTCATTTATTCATTTTCTTTTCGGCTTTGGTCCCTTTATTAATCAGGGGACACCACAGCGGAATAAACCATCAACTTATCCAGCATATGTTTCACACAGCGGATACCCTTCCAGCCGCAACCCAACACTGGGAAACACCCATACACTCTTGCGTTCACACACATACACTATAGCACACATACACTAATTTAGTTTATTCAATTTACCTATACCACATGTCTTTGGACTGTGGGGGAAACCGGAGCACCCGGAGGAAACCCACACGAACACGGGGAGAACATGCAAACTGCCCACAGAAATGCCAACTGACCCAGCCAGGGCTCGAACCAACGACTTTCTTGCTGTGAGGCAATCATGCTACACACTGCACCACCGTGACATCCTATAAAACAAAATGTTGTCCCAAAAAATGCAAAAAAACATGTTATTTCAGCTCATTTTAAATTAGTTTGGACAAGCATTTAGAATCGTGTACCAGCTAAAATCTCCCAATGCATTGCTACTGTATGTTTTTTTTCTGTTTCCTTGCAATTAGGATGATGCATAATGCACTGAATCTAAATAGTAATGTGAACAAAATGCTGGAATTATCCAACCGCTCAATTAAATACTGTATGTGTATACAAACCCCGCTGCCCTGCGGTCCTCCTGTGTAAAATGACCCTCATTTGGGCGCTGTGTTTGGAGACCGCAGTAATCAATCAAACATGATTAGGTTAAATGACATAAGGCAGCAATGTTTGAGCCGGGCCGTGTGGCGACTTTCCTCCGTGCCGCGGTTACCAGCCTCCTCCGTAATTAAGAATGTGTCTATTGTGCCCCAAAGCTGTGCAATTAAGACAAGCATTTAAGGAGCGGAATTCTTCTAATAAATGCTTGTTCATAATGACAATGCAGAGACAATTGCTGGACTGTTATGTTGTAGAAACTTCTGGCCGTAATGGTGGTCAAGTGGTTGAAATGTTTGGTCAGATTCATCATGTGGGTGACATTAAAGGCCAACTTAAAACATTAGTGAGGAAAAGAAAGCAGATCAAGCTTGCCTGATGATTTTTATTAAACTAAATGGTGATTACAGAGGAAACAAAAAACGTTTTTCGAAATTGTGACCCAACTTTATTAAAATATGACAATTGTTTCATTAAAATAGGGATACATTTTGATAACGAATATATGAATGAAAGCAAATATTCTCAGTTTCCCTGGTTTTCTGATTTATGGATCGTGTTGTAGTGGGTAGCACGATCGCCTCACAGCAAGAAAGTCGCTGGTTCGAGCCTCTGCTGGGTCAGTTGGTCTTTTTGTGTGGAGTTTGCATTTTCTCCCCTTGTTGGCATGGGTTTCCTCTGGGTGCTCTGATTTCCCCCACAAGTCCAAAGACATGTGGTATAAGTGAATTGGGTAGGATAAATTGTCTGTATATATGAGTGTGAATGAGTGTGTATGGATGTTTCCTAGAGATGGGTTGCAACTGGAAAAGCATCCGCTGCATAAAACATATGCTGGATAAATTGGCAGTTTATTCCGCTGTGGTGATTCCAGATTAACAAAGGCACTAAGCCGAAAAAAAAAAATGAAGGAACGTTTGAGTAAACAGTCATTTTTGTTTTATTCTGTAAGCTGCTGAGGACATTACATCCAGATTAAAATATCAGTAAGACCCGGTGTAAACTTCAAACAGGCAAACTACTACATGTTACCAGTACTACATATTACCAGTGTAAAACAAATACTGAGTTAAGCTATTAGCTACTCTACTTAAAATGTAGCTTAACTACACTAAAAGCTACCCTCTGGGAAATGTAGCAAGTTAAGTCTAAAGCTACCTAGCAAAAGTAGCTTAGCCACATCCAAGCTATTTTTGGCAATATTTATATTTACAACTCTTCATTAAAGAATTACATTACATAACATAGTATCATTTATAACTATCATGAACTAAGAGTAATTATCATAGAATGCTTAAGCCTTTACTACAGTAAACTATTCAGGCATATACACCCATGTACCATATAAGTACCACAACAGATTAATTTGAGTACTTCACCATTGAGTAGTTTAAAAACATTATAGTACTTAGGACTCTGTTGTTGTAAAATTTAGGACTCTTTATTGTTGACCACCGAAAAACAGGAAGAAGATGAAATCGTCATTCTCGCCATCATATGGTTTTACTTTCACCTTTCATCGGCTAGACACCAGCCTCACAGCACCGTGAATGTCTGTGCCATCACTTATTGATCCGCGTTCGGTAAATGTAGCTTGTGTGGACGCAACTGCGCTACTTAAAAAATGTACTACTGAAAAGCTATTTGATTTAAAAAGTATCGACACACATGCCACGCTACTACTCTCCAACTGCATATTGCATTATAAAGTGGTCCCTTGTTATTCGTGGGAGTTGAATTGAATGTTTTGAATGACAATAAAAGGATTCTCGCATCTTAAATGTAGTCAGACGTGTTAATACGTATTTCTAGACAACACAATAAAAGTTACAAAATAATTTTTGTTATTCAAACAAAAACATTTGTTGTAATAATAAAAAATGACAATATTTTTCCATTATATATATAACATATAACATTTTACACAAACCTATTGAACTTATTCTTCAATGCGGAAGTGTGCTTGTTTTTGCGATTGTTTTAGAACTTCCGATTTAGTTGCCTATGAAAGAAATGACCACGAATAATAAACGGCAGAAAACAGTTAAACTACTTGCTCTACAAACAAATGTGTTTATGACTATACAGACAAAGTAGAATAATACATTAAGAAAATATCAGTTTGTAACATCAAGCAGCTTAACAATCTGTTTTTAACGTCTAAAAATGAATGGAAGTGAATGAGACCGGAAGTTTCAAGCCAAAATGATTCAAATGGCTGCACCCACTCGTACACGCAGAATAAGGTGAATACCTAGTAACTTGTTTTAATACACAGCAATTAAATATATATTTAAAGCATTTCATTTCACTAATTTCACATTTTCCGGTCTTGAATATCAAAACTCTAAAACTCAGAGAGTCCTAAGGATTTGGCTAATGAATAAAAGAAAAAAGTAACTGCAGTTTGGGGGAAACTGTTTGTGTAAACAAAAAGTAAGTGGAAGAATACCAAAACCTACAGTTGCACACACACACACACACACACACACACACACACACACACACACACACACACACACACACACACACATTTAATACATTTACACACACACACACACACACACACAAACAAATACATACCGTGCATGCACAAAGAGTACGAAAAAGCAAAATTGTAAGCAGGAGAAAGCAATAATGACAAGTATAGCGAGCAGAAGAAAAAAAAGAGCGAGGAGTGAAGTAGATCCAGAATAAGAGCTGGGCCAGAGTTCAGAGGATTGAGGAGGAGGCGAGTTGTCGTCAGTATGACTGAGTTTGTGAGTGAGACAGAGCTGTTCTGCTGCCGTGATGGAGGGTGATATAGATTAATGAGCGCACACAAACGTCAGCACAGCGACGGCCTTCATAGCGATTCGCCGCACACAAACACAGCGTAAGTGACTGCAGCGCTACAGCTACAGTCTTTACCACACTGAGGCCTGCATGGTCTCAGCTGCTGTTGCAATGCTGTGAAACTATAGCATCAATCTTGACGGATCCGATGGGTATTACATCACACGAGAACAGATAAAACCAGATCGGATGAGTTGTTGTGAATGTACACCTGTGACTGCACATTAGCCGCTTTCCACATTATGCCACGTCGCTTAGCAACCCTACAGTTAGGCTAATGAACGATATTATTTAGCGGAAGAGTTGCTTATTAGATGTGCTACAGTACATGTTGGTGGCGGGTTTAACAGCAGCATGCGTTAATTACTTTGTAGATGTATGCACTAGAAGAATGGTGTAGAGTTTGCAACAGGAATTTAGGATTACATACGAATGAAAGATGCCACTTGGAAGCAGAAATGCACTTTGTTGTGAAGCATATTCTATTCATCTTTATTTAAAACTTGCAGAATTAATTTATCTGATTATAATTGCAATGAATGAAAATTCAACAACACTTCAGTGGTTCCAATTCTCACTATTAACTAGCGGCTTATTACCTGCCAAGTATATGCTGCATAATCTTATTCTACATCCCTAATCCTACTCAATGCCTTTAATGTAATTTTTAGTGTAAGTTAATGTAATTCAAACTAACTGAGAACGCTGAGAAGAGTTCAGAGAGAAGTATTTATTATTATTAGGCCGTTATTTGATTTAAGTCCTCAAAAGATTATATTTAATCAGATAAACAGAACTTCAACATTTAACCTTCAGCATTGCTCTTCTTTAACAGTAAGCAACGCAAGACTATACAGAATCTTCCGACATTTTTTGCTATTTCAGCGGATAATTTTGTAAAAAATCTGCAGATTTATACAGAATTATTTTAGGAGTATCACAACTACTATATATGAAATTAAAAATATTACATTTTTAACTTTAAATTAATGTTTACGATGCAAATCCAATTAGATCCACTTATTTGGTAAACAAAGAAAGACTCTTATATAATATATCTACTAAAACAGACATAAAAAAACATTTTAATATTACTTTTATTATACCCAACACAGGCTCACTGTGAAAACGTAGTCCCACGAACGTTTCCGGGGACCACACATTATGTGGTCAGAGGTACGCATGGCTGTGTTTAATTTTTTTAAATGAACCCTACAGGGCGGTATGACGCCATTCCTTTTCGCTCTTACCAGTCGACTGCTTGCCTCCGCATGGACGACTTTCCCACTGCAATCAGTTTGTCCAGTTAGCTCGCTTTATTAATTGGCGGACTTGAGACGCAGAGAGGAGTTGACCACGACAACGGGGTTCGAGTCTTGTGAGAAGTGCTTCCAGCAAGCAGGTAAGACAAAAACAAAATTTCAGGATTGCTTTTTTAAAAATGGTTTGTTGTGGCAAGTGTGTGGGTGGGTCAATCGATAAAATTTTGGTTGGGTTTAGGGAAGGAGGAGGGTGGGTCAGTCGATTGGTTGGTCAGTCAGTCATTCAGTCAGCCAAACAGTCAACAGCAGCCTCTAATCGGTTTATGTGAGAACAGCGGGCATGAACGGCACTTGCTAGAGACATTTGAGATCTCAAAAAGCGTACGCAGCGGCCTCTCATGGATTCGAGAAAACAAAAAGTGCAAAAAGACATACCTCCTGGGATGTATTCCGTGGCCTTCAGAAACAAATTTAGGACTAAGTTCTCCGAATGAGCCTGGGTTAATTATATATCACAATAATATTGGTGAAATTAATAAAAAAACTAAATAAATGTAAAGTAACACTTTATTTTGATGGTCCATTTGAGTATTAGAAAACTGTCTGCTTAATATCTGTTGACACTGACATTCAACAGACATTTAACTGGCTATAAGAAACTTTGCAAGTACGTCAACTTACACTAACCCTTACCCTAACCCCAACCTAACAATCTACTTATAATCTAATGAGAATTAGTTGACATGTAACTTAAATTCAACAAACAGACCATCAAAATAAAGTGTGACCAATATATAATAATAATATAATAATAATATAAATTTACACACATTTACACAAGTTAATACATAGACTAAATAACACATTTCAACTTAAATTGTGTTAAACTGATTAAAAAAAAAGTAAAATCTTGCATAAGTAAAAAAAAAAAAACTTATAATAGGTTAAATGAACATCAAAGATGTATTCAACTTACTTATGTAATATATACACTCACCAGCCACTTCATTAGGTACACCTGTACACTGCTCATTGACGCAAATTTCTAATCAGTCAATCGCATGATAGCAACTCAATGCATTTATGCACGTAGACTTGGTGAAGACGATCTGCTGCAGTTCAAACCGAGCATCAGAAGGGGAAACAAAGGTAATTTAAGTGATTTTGAACGTAATATGGTTGTTGGCTCCTGTCAGCTAAGAACAGGAAACTAAGGCTACAATTTACACAGTCTGCTTCTCACTCAGGGCTGTTTATGATAATGAGGGAGATATCACCACTAACGGGCATGGCTTTCTGCATCTGATGATGTACAAAGGGAAAATGTCAATTAAAGTGTTTCTGTTTTTATCAAGTGTGATTATATAACATTTATATATTAGCCATTAGAGGCTGGCTATATTCATATACTTTTGTCAGACAACGGTGTTTAAATGCCTTATAACATAGATTTTTGCATAATAGGTCCCCTTTAAGTGTGAAAATGATGTTAGTAATAATAAGTAATTGACTTTTTTTAATACATTTTTTATCCGTTTTAAGTATTTTTTTGTTGTTTTGCTTTTATTTCTATATCCCTTCCTTTTTAGTTGATATTTTAGATGCAGTTTTCTTTATTTTAAGTTCAAATATACAACAAATTAACCTGTTGTACAAGCAAAAAAAAAAAAAAAACATTATCTTTTCTTCCAAAAAACATTGATAGGATAAATAAAATTTTCATTTTGTGGTGAAAAAAACAATAAGGTTTTGTGCTCCAGCGAATTTACTATGGTTAACTTATACAATAGTATTCATACAGTAGTAACTAATAGAAGTGTCACTCAGCCCTTTGAGTTTCTGTATATTATTACATGTGTGTACAAATTATTATAAATACAATACTGCAAATGCATGTAGTTTTAAACTTGTACTGACTCCAGTTAGGGTCACACCATAAAAGACATGACCCACACCATGAAAATACAGGCAAGAATTCAGACATAATATGAAAGTTAAGATCTTTCAGGGCATAACAAGACCTCTGAACTGTGGCAAAATCACAACACTGTTTGATTGATTGTCTCAATTTATCATGTAAAAGTAAAAAGGACTTTGAGCACTGTATCATATTGAAAAACAGTAGACCTGTAGCCCCCGGTTAGAGTCTCGTCTCCTGATCTGAAAGGCTTCGGTTGGAGTGTCAGAGCCAGTTAGTGAAATACTGTGGATCAGATCAATATCGCGCTGGTTAAGGGAAGGGAGAGACTCTTAGTGGCTGTCATTTTCAGGCCTGTGGGTTGTGTGTTTGTCAGTGTCAAATCAGCAGCTCTGCAATATCTGCCCCTACAGGGCCAACCACAATCACAGCACACACATTTTAAAAACAGCACTGGCCAATGTTACATTTTAAGGTAACGTACTAATAATGTTGAGTTATGTGTAAAACATGCTATACAACATTGGTAACTTTAATAGAACGCAAAACATATTGTTATGTTTCTATGTTTCTATATCACTGTATGGTCGGCATATTGCAGGTTAAGTATACTTAAATATTTAAAGGGAAATTACGATGTTTAATGTAAATTTAAAAATATGCTACGAGTTTTAAAAAAAACTATTTTTATTCCAATGATAGCAAAACTACGTTACTCCAGTTTTCAGTGTCACATGATACTTTAGAAAGTATTCTAATATGCTAATTTGGTAATCAAAGAAACATTTTTTTTTTCATTACACTGACAACAGTTCTGCTGCTTCATCATTTTATCGCTTTTCATGAGATTCACAAATGAATAGATTCATGAATGGATGAACAGACGGATAAATGGAATTAATGATAGATGTATGGATTTAAGGGTGGATTTAAAGGTGGATGTATACATTTAAGGATGGATGTATTGATTTAAGGATGGATGGATGGATGGATGGATGGATGGATGGATGGATGGATGGATTGATTTAATGATAGAAGGATGGTTGGATAGATGGATGGATGGAACCATGATACAATGTTGGACAGATGAATGGATGGATTCCATGAAAAAAAAAACTATTGAGAGGAGAATGGATGGATGGATGGATTCCATGATAAAAAATATTTATAGATAGATGGATGGATTTAATTATATAAATATTGATGGATAGATAGATAGATGGATGAAACCATAATACAATGATGGGCAGATGGATGGATGGATGGATTCCATGAAAAAATATGGACAGGAGAATAGGTGGATGGATGGATGGATGGATGGATGGATGGATGGATGGATGGATGGAACCATGAAAAAAATGATGGACAGATGAATGAACAGATTTCAAGAAAATATTATGAACAGGATGGATGGATGGATGGATGGATGGATGGATGGATGGATTGATTTAATGATAGAAGGATGGTTGGATAGATGGATGGATGGAACCATGATACAATGTTGGACAGATGAATGGATGGATTCCATGAAAAAAAACTATTGAGAGGAGAATGGATGGATGGATGGATTCCATGATAAAAAATATTTATAGATAGATGGATGGATTTAATTTTATAAAAATTGATGGATAGATAGATGAATGAAACCATAACACAATGATGAACCATGGATGGATGGATGGATGGATGGATATATTCCATGAAAAAATATGGACAGGATAATGGATGGATGGATGGATGGATGGAACCATGAAAAAATGATGGACAGATGAATGAACAGATTCCAAGAAAATATTATAGACAGGATGGATGGATGGATGCGTGAGTGAGTGAGTGTATGGATGGTTTAATGATGGATGGATTTATTTAATGATATAAGGATGGTTGGCTAGATGGGGGGATGGAACCATGATGAAGTGATGGACAGATTTCATGAAAATATTATGGACAGGATGGACAGGATGGACAGGTTGGATGGATGGATGATGGATAGCTGGATGGTGAGTAGATGGATGGATTCAATGATAAAATGATGGATATTTGAAAGACAGAGACGTATAGACAGACAGAAAGACAAATATAGACAGACAGACAGACAGACAGACAGACCGATCGATAGATCAATAGATAGATAGATAGATTGATATAGATTGATAACATCATTTAAAAACAACACCACGCCTATTTCCTTCAAGTTATGAGCGCATACAGATGAAAGATGAACCGCACTTTCATTTCATTTCAATGATATCTTGTATCTAACAAAGATAAAGTTTAATAACATCTAATAATAGTTCATTTTATGTGTTACTCCATAAAAAAATAACCATCGTCTTCTGTGTATGATGGCAACATTGAAGATTATTGCCCCGCATGTGGTCCGTCGCCAGACCGCTCTCAACCGTTTTGTGTTTACAAGCTCTTTTGATGATTAGCGCTTCTGTTTACAGTGCTCGCGTTTTATGTGCGCTGTCTCGTAAAACAACACGAGTGGCTGAAGCCCTGGCTCGTTTATTAACATGTCCCCAATGACAACAGTCGCCCATGTCACATTCGCTTCGGCTGAAACAACTCCCATTTCTGCTTTTAATTAGCGTATAGCATGCTATACGGGCCCTGCTAATGTTTAGAGCATGGGTGAACATGGCCGTGCTTAAGAAAGCATTTACCAGGTCTCATCATCGTTATTGCGCATTGATAATTAATGTATAATGATTTTAAAAATTACCCCCTTGCTTATGAATGCCTCTGTGCGGGGGCGGGTGCAAAAAGAGTTTGATCAATGCCTTATTTTATGTAAACATAATAAATTTTGCTCAACTGCTAACAAAGGTAATATGAAAAGAATATTGAGAGGCCACAGCGACAGTGTTTGCCGAAGGCACACTGAGATTTCATCGCTTAGAGCTGCAGAGGTCATATCATCCACCATGCAGGAGGACAAACGTGTATTTGAGTCAGCTTCTGTAGGAGTACAAGAGTCATTCTACAAAACAGGGGCCTTTTGATAGAAAGAGAATGTACAGTATAAAGACTGTACACAAATAATACCTTGCCAAATAGTAAACAATGATTAATAACTATTGCTTTATGATATAGTTGTCAAATTATGTAATTACAAAATTGTTTATTTTATAAAAATTACTTTTACTGTCACCTCTGATAATTACATTACATTTATTTTTAAAACAGAAATTTGCTTTTCGAATAAAGTTCCTTTAAAACTATATGTATCTTGAAACGTGCTGTAAAAACATATGGATTCAATTTAAATGTAAATTAAATAGTACATATTTTAAAGATGAATGGAAACCATGATAATATGATGAACAGGAGGATGGATAGACGGATGGATGGAAACCATGATAA
>CAIGQQ010004210.1:1315820-1348586 GCA_903798035.1 Danio albolineatus
AAAAAAAAAAAAAACTCTGCAGGTGTGAAGAGATTCAATTAGGCCCCGTTTACACTGTTAGGTCATTCATTCTTTCATTTTCTTGTCGGCTTAGTCCCTTTATTATTCCGGGGTCGCCACAGCGGAATCAACCTCCAACTTGTCCAGCATATTTTTACGCAGCGGATGCCCTTCCAGCCGCAACCCATCCCTGGGAAATATGTATATCCTATTTTCATTTAAAAATCATTACTACTTATTAAAAATCAACTTAATAAACACAATTCCTAAGGTTTTTTTTTTTTTCTTTTATGTGGGGACAAACTAATTTATGTCCAATCCACTTAAATTTGTAAAAACAATTGGGTTAACCTAATCGCTTTGTGTTAGGAAAACATGAAGGAATTGTGTGGAAGCCAGCATTTACAGTGTTTTATTTTGTTTAAACAAATAATCTTTAAACATTGTAATATGTAAATATTTTATTATAGATCGACTTATTGCTGCATATTTGTTTATGATAGTTAATTCTATCAATTCTCTCAACAGTATTCAGAATTATATATTCAGGACATTTCAAAAACTTTATACAAATATTATTATATTTAGTAAGTAGTTTTTTAATCAATTAATAAAAAAAAGATACACCTTTACAGCACTAAAGATACATATTTCCCTCTACAGTGTAAAAATGTTGGGTTCCACATAATCCATTTGTGTTGGGACAACATGAAGGAATTAAGTTAGCTTATTAGTTTTTACCAATTTAATTGAATTAAACATAAAACAATTAAGTTGTCTCCCCAAAAACAATTTTAAATAGGTAGTTTGAGCAAACATAATTTTTTTAAGTGTAGACACCAGTTTCCAAAACCACATACTGTAAAAAGATCAAGGAAATCCTGAAGTATAGGGGTCAAGCATATTGGACAGCATCTTAGGATCCAGCCGTTTTGCTAATCGCGCAAAAGCTAACCATGATGAATGGCCTCTCTAAGCCTAGCTCTGCAACCCTACACCAAAGGTATTCTGTGGACACATCTGTACCGATGCGCAAACTCATCTCAGATGTTCCTGAAGCACTTTAACTTTATATGGCAGCCCTAAATCATTGCATTAGCCAAAATCCTACTTAGCACACAAAATCCATGATAAGAGAATGGGGGGCGGCACGTGATTTACCTGCACCCAGCTGCTGCTGTTTGCAGGGGACGACATGTGGACAGAGGTCAAACAGGAAGTTGCTTTCCCCCCTTGAGGACGGGCAGGAAACAGATGAGAGGTCACAGATCATTAAAACATATCTATCAAGCCGTTCGTGGTTACTAATTCTCCCAGTCAAATGTTGCCATGTAAATATGTCAAATGGGAATGAAATTACCACCGCGCTTTATTGACTGTGATAAAATCTGAAAAGCGCCACTGAACATAATTACATACTTGTCAGAGCCATAAAAATTAGCTTTATTATCAATGGAATGGTTTTGTACAACTTCATTCCTGTTCGATGCTTTCCAGATGGGGCTGCTTTACGCACTTGAACAGTTTTTATGCAGATCTCAACTTTTTTTCCTAAACTCCCCCTCCCTCTCTCTCTCTCTCTCTCCCTCTATCTCATGCATCTGTCTATGTGATGAAGAGAGGGAGGGAGAGCGAGGTTGAGGCTCAATGCTACATTAGTTTAGTCAAAGGGGCTTTAACATGCTAAAACACTTGCTGTGTAAGGCCTTTAAGCAAGCTACACTCAGATTAACCCTTGCGTTCTGCTGAAATCCCAATAGCATTGTGTTCCATTGTGCTTTTGCCCTTTATCAACTTGTTTCCTTTCATTTAGGACTGATCTTGTATTTCTTTTTAGAGCTAATTTATTTTAATGTATGCATTAGTATTCGAGCTAAAAAAACTAAATATCACTAGAGGATAATTTTGCCGATAAAATATGAAAAATATTCCTTTTATCATCATAGCTTGCTTTAACATTTTGCTTTGAAATGCAATTTTTTTGTACCTAAAGTACACTTGTGAAATTCCTGTCCTTTATAAAAAAATAGCTAATATTTAATAAAAACACCAAATGTTGGATTAAATAATTCTGTTTTCTTTCAGTTCGAACTGTTTTTGTATTTATTATTGAAAGCCTTTGATCGTAGATCATATGTTTCCATCCTAATGCATCCTAATGCCAAGTAAATCTTTTCAGTTTGCAAACAAAAAACAAACAAACAAACAAAGAAACAATTAAAAATCCCAAATGCAAATAAGGTGCAATTTTATCAAGTAATTAGAGCTGCTTACTGTAATATTGGTAACCTAGTAAACGAAGTAAACAAGCAAGCATAATGAAGAAAGCTGCTAATGTGACTGTAAGGGAAATGTAACGTTCCTTATGTCAGAGTTTATTCAGTAAGCACGTTTCCACCCCCCATTACTTGCATAAATGCTTTTCCGCACAAGTTGAAAACGAGGTCAAGTTAGCGTACAAACATTTCTGCGAAATAAAGGATTTGTTTTAGTTATTTTGCAATTTGCATCACTCATTTCTCATTCAATACTTTAAAATGTGCATTAGCACAGGGCCACAGAAACCCAGATATCGATCTGACGATAAAGTTAATAAAAGGAAAAAAATACTGTAATACTTATTATACTTTTGTATATTTTTGCATACCTGTATGCGTGTGATTACTCAAATTTGTAAAATTACGAGAGTATGATATAGGTATTACAGTGTCACTGTGGTTTTTGAGGACACACCTTGTGTCCACCTAATTAAAGATTTAGACTTTTGACATTCAAATTTTGCCACAGGTTTCCTGTGGGTTAAGACGCAGAATTAGAGTAAGGCAATATAATTTTTACAATATAAGATACAATACGCCTATGAAAAGTCCTCAAAAAACATATATTCATGTGTGTGTCTGTGTACAAGTAGTACAAGTGTGCATAACTAAACCCAACCAATAATATTTTCAAAACCACAGATTGACCAGCGCCCACCCACCTCCCTAAACCCAACTAGTTTAAAAAGAAATCTAGAAAAAGAAAAGCCCTCGTCTGATTTTTATCACATTTTCAGATATTACCACATTCTCACCCTGTTATTTATTTGTTTATTTTATTTTTTGTTTTCTGTTTTTGTCTTACCTGACTTCTGGAACTGTTCTTCGCTGGACTCGAACCACGTCATCGTGGTCAACTCCTCTCTGCATCTTAAGTGAGCCGATGTACATGGCGAACTAACTAGACAAACTGGTAACAAATGGAAAGCCATCCAGGTGAACAGACAGCTGGTAAGCGTGAAAAGGAACATTGCCCCATACCATTCATTTTAAAAACAAAATGCAGCCATATGTACTTCTGGGTACATAATACGCGATCTCCAGAAACGTATATACAGAGCAAAAAAATCTGTTATATGTACACCCAAGAAGTGTTGTTAAACTTAAATTGAGTTAAATGTACACTGATTTCTTTGCTGTATAGGGCTACATTTTCAGAATACGCCTACAGTGTGTTGACAAAACCAGTCCTATTTAAAGAAAACAAGCTGACAAAAAGACCAACTTAATATGTACCGATAACATACCATAATAAGAAATGTATAAGCCATATTTTGTAGGCTGGTCATTTTTGACCGGGAACAACACAAGAGTGACTCCTTGCCATTTTACACAAAATAAAACATTTCAAAGCTAACATACATGTTAAAAAAAAACAATATAAGTTAGTTTGATAAACAGCTTGCATTCAGTAATTTACTAAAATCTCAGATCAATAAGGCCAGCCAATCAGTTCTTAAACACAATACAAATTTAGTTCTAACTTGAAAGAAAGCAAACCAGCATAAAATCGACAGAATTTCAAAGCTAATATACATTAAATACTAAGCAAGTTAGCATGAAAAACACAGGCTTTTTCAATGCTTTATTGACTACTAACAAAGTAATACCACAAATAATGTTTTTTGATTTTACATGAAAACTGAAGTTCATGATCTCAGATCAATAAGGCCTGCTAATCAATTCTTAAAAGCAAAACAAAACCAGTCCTAACAAAAAAAAAAGCTATTTGACAGAAAGCTGGATTCCATTATTTGATGATATTTTAGCATAACACTATATATTATCCTATATTTTTTGACCAAACTTTGATTCAAAGGCCATGGTTTACAACTGAAAGTTAACACAAAGAAATCTCAGATGACCTTTCCTTGAATTTATAGTGACTGTTACTTCTTGTTATACTGTGCAGCAGCCAACATCAGACAGTTTTCCATCAAAAAACTGACAGGAAGAGAAGTCTGAAATATTACCATCAGCTAAAACAGTCCTAACATAACACACAACATACAAATCACAGCCTGCCTCCCATTTCAGGGCTGTGAATCACATAAAAACCGCACCATAAATGCTCACATGTTGAGGCGTATGTCATCCATCCGAAAGTCTCGCATTTACACACACGCACAGAGTCCCAGCGCATGTGCTGAGAGACGTCGGCACATCCCGTCCCATCTGTGTGCGCCGTGTTACTCCTCTGCACCGACAGTTTTACCTCCATCATTTATTCATACTTTAATTATTATTTGTTGCTGTTGTTCCTGTTCCTCAAGCCCCATTATCATATCAATTATCGTCACTGTCTCTGGCCTACTCATGTCACATCTACATCAGGCCCATAATGCACCTCTCTCAGGCTCTGAATTATTGAGGTAACAAGTCTCAGCAGAAGGAGAGGGATTCATTTTTAAAACAGACACCTATCCTTAATGGCAGCGCTCAGCGAGTCCTTCAGGAGGAACAGAAAATGAGGAGCCCCAAAACACATGCACAAGATGTGGAAGACTAGCTAATATTTTAAGATAACACAAGATACTCTGCTGCAAAATTGAACGCCGTAATGGTCTGATCTGGTTTACGCTGGTATAAAAGCACCAATTATGGTTATCTATATGTGTGTCAAGAAGGAAAGATGTTTATTATTAACTTGCTTTCCTTATATAAAATCTATATTCAAGATTGTATGTGTGTATGCAAAGTTGATGTATTAAACTTGTATATTGCACACAATATACAGGATGCACACTCCGGTTTTCGGGTTTGAATTGAATAAACTAAATTGGCCATAGTGTATGAGTGTGAATGAGTGTGTATGGATGTTTCCCAGTGATGGGTTGCAGCTGGATGGGCTTCCACTGTGTAAAACATATGCTGGATAAGTTGGCCGTTCATTCGCTGTGGTGATCCTTGATGAATACAGGGACTAAGCCGAAGGGAAAGTAATGAATGAAAAAAGTACATCGTGGTGTTCCTGTCCTTTATAAAAAATTTGCTTATATTTCATAAGATCACAGAATATTGGATTAAATTATTTTGTGTTCTTTCAATTAGAAGTGGTTTTGTATTTATTATTAGTCTGAATACGTTTTCATCCTACAGTAACGTAAAGTAAATATTTTCAAAGTTTGCAAGAAAAAGAAAAAATAATAAAAACTTTGAATCCCAAATGCAATTAAGGTGCGTTTTCATCAAGTAGTTAGAGCAGCTGACTGTAGTATTGATAACCTACACTCTTAGAAAAAAAACGGTACAGTGTTGTATTTAAAGAAGGTGAAAACCCTTGTCACTAGGGCAGTACATTTTTATGGAACAGAATTGTACCTTAAGAAAAAGAAACAAATTTGTAGTATTGCAGTTTGTACCTTTAAGGACATGATTTGTACCATGGGAAACCAAAATGTACCTTTATTTTTTACAGATAGAATATTTTACCTACATCAAAGGTATACAAATCTGATCCATGAAGGTACCACTACAGTGACAAGACACTTTGTACCTTAAGGGTGTTAAATGTGTTCCTTCAAGAACTATTTAAAGGCATTTTGCTCTATCCAAAATGTGTTCATTTATTTTTAGTAAATATAAAACATCAAATACATTTTTAAACAATGTTTTTAAAAATGCCTTAAATGTTTACCTTACAATACAGTACATATAGTTTTGTTTTACCAGCGGTTTTGTATTATAGAACTTAATAATTAATGTTTCTGAGTTTCTTCAAGCATATGCTTTTATGTGATGATTCATGTTTTAATACGGAAATCAGTTTGCCTTTCCAGTAATATTTGTTTTCGTAGATATTGTAGTAGGGAATAGAGTTGTCTACACGTATGTACCTTTTTTATGAGAACAATACCTTCATTTCAGTTCTGCCATAAAAGGTAAGAAATAAGAAATATATAATAAATATATTGTTAAATTATTATATTGTTGTTGTTGTTTTATACAATTTTATGTTGTATTTTGACACTGCTGTTACCCAGCAATGGTTAAACTATACAGTAATTATATTTTTTAGATAAGATTGCAAAGATGAATTGTTCATTTGATACCTAGTCTTTAATTTTCATTCATAGGGGGTTTGCAAAGCATAAATAGTGTTCACTTTAGATTAGGTCACAAAACTGGATGAAGCTGAGTTAATGAAGCATTTATTAACGCACAAAATAACTATTATTATATGCCTAAATAATAAAAATGATAAATGTTGATTTGAATAGTTTATTAATCATTTACTAACTCATTCTGAATGATCTTAAAAACCACTAACAACTCTTAAATACAATCGATTTGTAAATAATGCAATACTTAATTTAGTCATTAAAAAATAATTAGTAAAAAAATATGAAAACACAATTATTAAGCACATTATATAGGTGCTTATCAAGATTAGAGCATTTGTATGTGCAGTTACACATGCCTAACTAACGTCTACAATTGTAGAGTAAATGCTTAACAAATAATGAATTCACTATATGCTAATGCTTATTAGATGATTCATAGTGTGTAGTTATCATAGTGTTAGCGGAACTTTTACTAAGGTACAAACTGTCCCTTAAGGAACATTATTTGTACCACAGTGTAATAATCAATAGTAAACAGGGCAAGCATAATGAAGAAAGCTGCCAGATAAATGTAACGTTCCTTATGTCAGAGTTTATTCAGCAAACACGTTTCCATCTAAAATCTTTATACAAAATTGGATGTGTGTATGTGAAGTTAATGTACTAAACATGTACAGTATATTTTCACACAATATACATGATATACATAGAACAAATCTGAATTCTATTTTAAAATGTACAGTGGTCCCTCAGTAATCACGGGAGTTACGTTCTAAAAATTGTTAGCAATAAGTGAAATCCGTGAAGTAGTCTGCTTTATTTTTTACAATTATTATAGATGTTTTAAGGCTGTAAAACCCCTCACTACACTATTTTCTCAAATGGCATTATGTGCACTTTCACACTTTTCTCTAGTTTAAACACTAGCATAACGTCAACCTTCCTTTAGCATGTTCAGAAGTCCAACTTTTGTGCGATGGCTAGTATCTTCCTCTGCCTTTTGGGTGCTACCATGGGTGCCTTTTGACGGCTCTGAATGTTTCGTCGGCGTTATGGGGTTTGTTGTAGAGAAAACTTGCAAACAGTACAGCACTTCAGAGTAACACTGCTTGCGATCAAAGGTTCATGTAAATTTGGCAAGCTGAATGCATTTAGGAGACACGGCATGGAGGAGATTGATTGACAACTGTCTACAGCCAATCAGGACGCAGAACACAATGCGCAGTAAAAAAAAATCAGCGAAACTGTGAGACCGTGAAAGGAGAACTGTGTTATGGTGAGGGACCACTTTAAAATATGTCTATATTATGCTAGAGTATATGGATCATTTAAATATGCTAAATTTGTGCTCAGGAAACTTTTTTATCAATGTTGCAAGACCTTTTGACCTGAATCATTTTGTAATTTTTTTCTAAATATTGGAACACACTTTATTTTGGTGGTCCGTTTGTTATGTTGCATCTAAATGTCAGTTAATTCTCATTAGATTATAAGTAGACTGTTAGGTTGGGGTTGGGGTTAGGGTTAGTGTAAGTTGATAGGTACTTGCTAAGTTTCTTATAGTCAGTTAATTGTCTGTTGAATGTCAGTATCAACAGATATTAAGCAGACAGTCTACTAATACTCAAATGGACTATCAAAATAAACTGTTACCAAATGCTGTAACAAATAGAAAACATGTATACAAAACCTTTATATAAATCTTAAATGCTCAATGTATTATAATTTATACACACACACATAATATAAAAAGCCTAAAAACTAAAATCAATGTCTGAAAACAACATGGAACAATTTCTTTCACAATTCTTTCAAATTACTTATAAAATTGTAGTTTTTCATTACAACAAAATAAAAAAATATTTGTATTTGTAGGAGACATTTAGGAGAAAATCATAGAGAGTTGGAACAGCTATTTTAATCCCAGTTTATTTGGAAAGAAATGTTATCTGGACATGTTTATACATGTTATTATAGAAACATGGTGCCTGTCAATCAGTTAGGTGGACAGGGTAAACACTTCTGAGTCACGTTGCAGTGGACCTCAAAATCACTGGGAATTGGTTCCTATTTTAACATCAGAACATTTTTTTAAAAAGAGACTTGTTGGGGTTATATTACTCCAATATTACAGTTGACACACTTTACATGCAGACAATTCAGTCCAAACAGCTTACAAAACATGATGTTCATCATAGGTGCCCTTTAATATCACATTATATGTTGCAAAAAAATTGCAATATAGTTTTGTTTTGTTTTTTCCAATACCGTGCAGTTCTACCTGAAATCATTGCATTACAAATAAAATAAAAGCTAATATATATTTTAAGAGTGAATCAATGGTTGTTTACGTGCTGTCTTGGGAAGCTGTTTGACCGCATACTGGTTGCGCCTACTATTGGAAACTAGCAAACAAAACACCTATGCTAGTCTTTCCATCAAGCGAAACGCAAAAACTCACACACAGACAGTCAGATAAATAGTCTGAAGCAGCTTCCTCAGCTGCACGCAATCTGTTCTGCCTCCAGATCTTAACTGCACTAAGCACTGTTTGAGTCATGGCTGATGCCTCGGTGTCCCAGAACAATACGCTGTTGTGCGTTGCCGCTCGCTACGATTTGTGAGGCCTGCAGCCAGTCCACACGGCAGCTGTTTCTGTTCAGGAAAGTGGCTGTTCCAGGCTTGCTCGAGCCCACTGGGGACCCTTAAATCCAGTGTGCACACCTCTTATCCATTTCCTGTTAAAGACTCCTTAGTGGATTAGTCTGCCTGTGCTGCAATCACAAGACTAGCGCGCTACGCTGAAGCCACAGATGAAGGAGGCCATTTTTAAGAGCGCAGGATACTCTTTCACACCATCACATGCGCAATTGTCTATCTAATCTTTTTGACCGCATTCTTTTGAGGATGAGTATGTGCGCGCGGATCCACTCTCCTTCACTCGTCCATTACGGCTCGGTCACATTGTCTCCACTCCCCCCATTTACACAGAGGCGCTACAAGACCCCGTGTCTGAAAATCTATACACTATTGATCTACGGCCAGTCGCCACAATTATTCCTGTGAAGGAAACACTGACAATAAATTACATGAGTGCAGGCTTTTCAGCTGCAGTTCAATAGCGTGGCCATCGCTGTCTGCTTCCTCGTCCAGGTGGGCTGAGAGAGAGACGAGCCACTTACAGACCTTCTTACAGAAACTACTCTGCAAACACTATTTACACAGCAGGACCTCAGATCAGGGGGCTAAAATATGCACAATAGGTTTCTTTTGCTAGATGTAAGGCTATTCACAACCCCTTCTGCCTCTGTACTGTACCCTGTTTTTGATATAAACAGGATATCAAAGGGTCAGTTCAGGCCAGGATGAAAATTATGTCACTAATTATTCAAAATTTTGTGATGTTACACATGTTTGGAACACAAATGAATGTCTATTCAGCAAATAAGACCAACAAATAAATTCATATAAATAAATATTTTACTAACTTTGAGTAGATATATACACATAGTTGAGGTCAGAATTATTAATTGTGTTAAAAAAATAGTTGTCCCAAATTTCTGCTTAACAGAGAGATTGACTCATAACATTTTTTAAACAATATAAAAAATAATTTCTAAAAACAAATTTCTTTCTTGCCATGATGAAAGTACAGTATATTTTACTAGATATTTTTCAAGATACTAGTATTATGCAGCACCACACTGCCTTTTTTGACAAGAAATCTTTTTATGTCGCTAGGCAATGACTGAATAAGCTGGGTATTGTGCGAGGGTGGTGTTGTTGATATTGGTATAATTTTAGTATTTAAAAAATATTGTGAAATTCGAGATTTGTGAGTCATACAGCCCCGGATTACTCAAAACAGCAACCACAAGTCTCTCCTTCTTCAAAGATCTCCGTAGTTGATCTTTGAAGAAACACTGCAGTCACCTCAATGAAACCATGCCTCTGCTTTCATTTGATTAGAGACTGACGTAATGCACTTTTTCCCAACGTAGGCTCATTCTGAAAACGTAGTCCTATACATGTCTCTGGAGACCGCAAATTATGTAGCCAGAGGTACGTATTTTTTAAACGAGCGCTACGGGGCGGTATGACACCATTCCTTACATCCTTATGTGTTGCTTTCCCGCTGTTACCAGTTTGTCCAGTTCAATCGTCATGTACGTCGGCCGACTTGAGAAGCAGAGAGGACTTGACTACGACGACGTAGTTCGAGTCCGGTGAAGAATAGTTCCAGTTATCAGGTAAGACAAAAACAGAATCTGAATGATAAAATAAACAAGTAAATAACAGGGTTAGAATGTAGTAATACATGGTAAAAATCAGACGAGGGCTTTTCTTTTTCTGGATTACTTTGGTTGGGTTTAGGGAAGTGTGTATGATAAAATGGTTGGGATTAGGGTAGGAGGAGGGTGGGTCAGTCGATTGGTCGGTCATTCAGTGAGTCAGTTAACAGTGGCCTCTGGTGGATTTATGCAAAAACAGCAGGCACGAAAGGCACTCGCGAGAGAAATCTGAGATCTCAAAAAGCGTACACAGCGGCCTCTTGTGGATTTGCGAAAACACAAACTGCAAAAAAAAAAAAACGTACCTCCTAGGACATTTCTGCTTAGAATTGACTTTTTTTCAACAGCGAGCACACTGTGTACAACGACAAAAACACAAGGCACAGCAGGCGGTTAAAATGCGAGGAACGTATACTCATTTGCATTAAAGGCACAGACTCTGTGAATATGTTCTGATCCACATGTATCTGCTTGTTTCTCAAGCCACTGTTTGATGCTTCTTGTGACTGAATAATACACTGGTTAGTGGATGCACCATTCAGTTATCTTTGTTTCTGTCAGCTTTGCGTTTAATTAAAGTATTACTAAACGCTCCGGTTACTAAAGTAACCCTCGTTCCCCAAGGGGGGGAACGGAAATGCTATGTGGAAAAATTCCATTATGGGGATTTCGTTCAGAAAGCCAATCATCTGAAAGAGTATGTAAACGGGCCAATGAAATGCCAATGAGTTGGCAGCTTCAGCTTGCGCAGCTGATGCTCGTTGCAATCAAATTGGCAATAAAAGCACAGCGATAGCAAAGCTGGGCATCCTTTTTTAGCTGAAGAGACTTTCGCCCCAGCAGCTAAGGGGCATTCATTGTGGCGACGGAACATAGCATTTCCGTTCCCCCCCTCGGGGAACGAGGGTTACTTTAGTAACCGGAGCGTTCCCCTTTGGGAGGGGGAACTTCAATGCTACGTGGAAAAGTTCCACTATGGGGAAATGTATGGAAAACGCCACAATAAACGGACCTTACCTCGCCCCCGATGAGAGGTTAGCCAGGCTGAGCAGAGCGTGAGCGCACCTGCATCATCGGAGGCGCGGTCTTCCAATACGCTCCATGGCTCTTACTTATCCCACTTCAACAGAAGATTTACGGATTTAGATATATTTTTCGGGAGTTGCAAGAGATCTAGTAATTTTTAGGAATTGATACAACAGTACGTTAGGAAGCGCACAGTCCCGATAGGGAGGACGCTGCGGAGGCCACCTGCTGCCCAAGTGGGAAGACTGGTGGCAAGAGAACATAAGGACTAGCCCTGAGAAGGGGGAGTACACATATGAATATAAGATGGTTAGAGGTGAGGGAAGACACGGTTCCTACCTGTAAAGGGGGACAGCATCGTGGCTAAATACGCATATGGGATCGCCAGCGGGGATCGAACATAGCAGGCACCTATACCCAGAACGCGGGCTGACCAGCAAGCAGACCTACAACGTAACAGGCCAGCGTCTGACTCCTCCGCTGAGTCGGATGCTGGGGACCTCGGAGGAATCTCTGCAGGGCTCACCTAAGCGGGAAACTTTACTGACAGAGTAAAAAGGCACACGTACCTCTGTGTTAAGGAGAATGACGCAGCAAGCGTGTTACAACACCTCACCGAGTGTTTCACCAATCACCAAAGGTTACCTAATTTCCTTGAGGAAACCGGCTTCCCTCGCAGATTGTAGAATCTTGCAAATGTGTTAGGTGTCGCCCAGCCCTCAGCTCTACAGATGTCTGTTAGAGAGGCGCCGCGTGCACGCACCCAAGAGGAAGCAATGCTCCGAGTGGAGTGCGCTCGCACCCCCGGAGGACACGGCTCGCCCTGGCTTTGGTAAACGAGGGAGATGGCATCCACTATCCAGTGGGCCAATCTCTTTTTCGATACGGCACTTCCCTTCTGCCGACCACCATAACAGACGAAGAGCTGCTCAGACGATCTAAAGCTCTGAGTGCGTTCCATGTAGATTCGCAAAGCGCGAACTGGACACAGCAAATAAAGGGCTGGAGCTGCCTCCTCCGTGGGCAGCGCTTGCAGGCTTACTACCTGATCGTTAAACGGTGTGGTAAGAACCTTGGGCACATAGCCGGTCCGGGGTCTCAGGACCACGTGAGAGTTAGCCGGCCCGAATTCCAGGCACGAGTCACTGACCGAAAATGCCTCCAGGTCCCCGACCCTCTTAATCGATGCCAACGCGACCAGCAGAGCTGTCTTCAGGGACAGAAATCTTAAAGATACTGAGCTCTATCCTGAGTGATGGTATTAACCACCAAAGCCAGTAGGTTACCTAAGTCTTCCTCGCGTCTAAGGACCACACGTGGAGGTTTCAAAGATCTGGGCGAGGGTGCCAGATGGTGCCCTGTCCCTGAGAGAGTAGGTCCTCTCTCAAAGGGATCTGCCGGGGGGGTCGGGGGGCGTCGCGATGAGGGAGAGTTTTGATATCCAGGTCCGGTTGGGTCAGAGAGGCGCAATTAGCAAGACCTGCTCCTCGTCCTCTCAGGGAAAAAAAAACAACTGGCAATGAGTGTTCTCGGAGGAAGCAAACAGATCGATCTGGGCCTCCCCGAATTGCGCCCATATCAGCTGGACTATCTGGGGGTGGAGTCTCCATTCTCCTGGACGTAGAGGCTGCCGTGAGAGTGCATCGGCTGCATGGTTGAGCTCGCCTGGAATGTGCATGGCGCACAGCGATTTCAGCCACGGATGACTCCAGAGGAGCAGACGGCGGGCAAGCTGAGACATGCAGCGAGAGCGGATACCCCCCATGCGGTTGATATACGCTACCGCCGCCGTGCTGTCCGTCCTGACCAGCACGTGTTGTCACTCCAGCACCGGAGAAAAACGGCGGAGAGCGAGAAACACTGCCAGCAGCTCTAGGCGATTGATGTGCCAATGCAGCTGGATACCTACCCACAGGCCCGCTGCTGCATGCCCGCAACACACGACCCCCCCAGCCCGTGCTGGAGGCATCTGTTGAGATAACAACATGCCTGGACGCCTGTCCCAGAGGCACAACGGCCTGTAAAAATGAGGGGTCGTTCCAAGGGCTGAGGGCGCGGCGACATGCCATGCGTGTCTGGGGACTCGATCGTGAAGCCAGTGCTGAAGTGGTCTCATATAGAGTAATCCGAGCGGCGTGACAGCGGCTGCGGATGCCATATGCCCCAGGAGCCTCTGAAAAAATTTCAGGGGGACCACTATTTTGCTGTCGAACTCTCTCAGACACTTCAGCATTAGCAGAGCGCGCTCCTCGGAGAGGCGCGCTGCCATGGTGACCAAGTCCAGCTCCAACCCGAGAAAAGAGATCCTCTGTACGGTGGTGAGTTTGCTCTTTTCTCGGTTGACCTGAAACCCCAATAGGTCGAGGTGCCGGAGCACCTTGTCCCTGTGCATAATCAACTGCTCCCTCGAGTGGGCTAAAATCAGCCAGTCGTCGAGATAATTGAGTATGCGGATGCCTGCAAGCCGAAGGGGCTCTAGGGCTCTAGGGGGAGGACCTTGTACTGCCAAGCTCGACCCTCGAACGCAAACCGCAGAAACTGACGGTGGCGAGGAAGAATGGAGACATGAAAATACGTATCCTTCAGGTCTATTGCTGCAAACCAATTCTGAGGACGAACGCACCGGAGGATGCGCCTCTGCGTGAGCATCTTGAACGGGAGTCTCTGAAGACAGCGGTTCAAAACGCACAGATCTAGGATTGGCCGTGACCCACCGCTCTTTTTAGACACGATGAAGTACGGGCTGTAAAACCAGCCCTCCATCTCGGCTGGAGGGACCGGCTCTATTGCATTCTTCGCCAGGAGGACAGCAATCTACTCTCGCAAGACAGGGGCGGACAGGGGGCTGACCCTGGTGAACTTGGGAGGCCGTTTCGCGAACTGAATCGCATAGCCGAGTCTGATTGTGCGTATGAGCCACCGCGAGGGGCTCGCCCGCGCTAACCAGGCAGGCAGCGCCCCCGCTAATGGCCTCATCGCAACAATCAATTACGTACCTGTAGTGGGGCAGCCCGGAGTGGGTGTGCTGATCCGGGAAGCGCTGGGGTCCTGCGGAAGTGTGGAGGCGAGAGAATCACTCTCAGCTCGCTCCCATTCTCCGGGAGGGGGGTGAAGGAGTGGGAGAAGGGAGACCGTCCTCCCACCACTCGCGAGCCGCTGTCGAGATGCACCGACTCTGCGAGCCAGAAGGCATAGCGTCCCGGACTGGCAGAGTTTGGGCTGTCACATCTGGAGGATTAGAAAAGTGCTCTTTCATTGGAATTTGGGTGGCATCTAAAGATGCCTTTGTTGGAATTGGAGCCCGGCCCTCCACCGGGGAAAGAGCAGCTTCCCTCTTTTCTGGATGGCCTGTCTCAGGGACGCTTCGCGGTCCATTTAACGGACTTAATGGCGCCCTGCAGTGCAGGGGACAGCTGGGGTGGCTTGCCCTTTTGCAAGAATCGCAATGACTGCATGAACTGCCCGCGAGCACCGCATTCACATGCTGGACCCCCAAGCATGAAACGCAGTGCTCGTGCCCATCATCCGGGGACAGGAAACCACAGCATCCAGAAACGCACGGTCGGACCAACATCTTGAAAAAGACGCGCTGCACAACCGTGTTGCTCTTTCAGGGAAAACTGCAACAATACAAACAGCTCTGGAGGACCAGACCAAAGAACGCCAGGCAAGGGAGAAACCCAGCTCGACCGTATGCCGCGCATTGAACACACTCTGGACCGGGAGACCGCTCTCGTTCGCTCACTTGTCTGGAAACCAGTTCGAGGAACCCTCATCCACTCTCTCAGAAAGTCTCTGAAGCGAAAAGGACGCCCAGCTTTGCTATCGCTGTGCTTTTATTGCCAAATTGATTGCAACGAGCATCAGCTGCGCAAGCTGAAGCTGCCAACTCATTGGCATTACATTGGCCCGTTTACATACTCTTTCAGATGATTGGCTTTCTGAACAAAATCCCCATAGTGGAATTTTTCCACATAGCATTGAAGTTCCCCCTCCCGAAGGGGAACTGCCATTACTTTTGCAGAATGAAGCAGACCAATTTTAATCATTACCTATAACATCTAACATTAACTAAATCAACCTTATTGTAAAGTGTTACTTACCAATTTTTGCAGATCTTCTTTTTAATGACTATAATTGACAGCATATACAAACCAAAAAATACATTTATTCATTTTTGTAAGATTTTTGCTATGCTTATGTTTTGATTAATATCTGTGAAAAGTTAGTGTATAGTTTTATACAGTTATTTTATAGACAACTATTATTTTAAAGGACAATTTTTAGATTAAAAATTTAATAAAAATTACTGGCAGCTTGCTGTGACAACCTTGCTGTGACAAGTGTTTCTCTCTTTCTGAAAGCAATTATGAATGTTAAAAGATTTTTACATGCAAGCAAAATATGTAAAAATAACATGCAAGAACATGACAATTGCATATGACAATGACAATAAAATGCAACATAGGGTCATTCTGAAAACGTAACCCTAAATAGATTTCTAGAGATTGCGAATTATGTACTCAGAAGAACAGTACGTATGGCTGCATTTCTTCTTTAAAATGAACGCTATGGGGCAGTGTGACGCCGTTCCTTTTTGACCTTACGAGCTGACCGTTTACCTACATATGGACGGCTTTTCTGCTGTTATCTGTTTGTCCAGTTAGCTCGCCATGCCTAAAACGCTGTAAAAATCAGGCAAGGGATTTTCTTTTTCTGGATTGCTTTTGAAAACTGTCAGTTGGGTGTAGGGAAGTGGGTGGACAGGTCAATTGTGCTTTTGAAAACACTATTTCTTGGGTTCAATGAAGGAGGAGGGTGGGTCAGTCGATCGGTCGGTCAGTCGATGGTGGCCTCTGGCGAATTTACATGATATCAGCATACGCGAATGGTACTTTCGAGATAAATTTAAGATCTGAAAAAGCGAACACAGCGGCATCTGGTGAATTCTCCAAAACAAAAACTGCAGTAAAATTTATCTCCTGGAACATATTTGGTGTTTTCCAGAAATGTATATAGCTGTTCGTTTTCAGAATGAGCCTGGGTTGATATTATGAGTATCTCTAACCGAAACTTTGCTCTTTAAAGTACCTTCCCAGATGAAGTACACGGAAGCTCTTTTACTAATATAATATAATATAATATAATATAATATACTATAATATAATATAATATATTATATTATAATATAATATAATATAATATAATATATTATAATATAAAATAATATAATATAATATAATATAATATAATATAATATAATATAATATAATATAACATAATATAATATAATAATATAATATTTCCCCCACAAGTCTAAAGATATGCAGTACAGGTGAATTGGGTAAGCTAAATTGTCCGTAGTGTATGTGTGTGAATGAGAATGTATGGATGTTTCCCAGAAATGGGTTGCAGCTGGAAGGGCATCCGCTGCATAAAACAAATGCTGGATAAGTTGGCGGATCATTCCGCTGTGGCGACCCCGGATTAATAAAGGGACTAAGCCAACAAGAAAATGAATGAATGAATAATATAATATAACATACAGACCTGGTGAATCGAAAACAGTCCTTGGCCAGTCGATTGGTGCATCTCTACTAAAAATCTTATCACCCCAAGAATTCAAATGGTTGTGTGCAAGATAACTATTGCTAATAGCTTTAAAACATGACAATAACACTTAATATATGTATAATGATCAAACTTATACTGTTTATATTGTTATAATCGAATTTGAATGTGACAGGATTCACAAGAAAGTCATTCAATCATAACAGCGCCACCTACTGCCACATGTTAAATCAAACTCCATAAATCAACCTGATCACAGACCCAAAATTAAGGTCTTTCCAGGCAGCCATTTTAGATCGGGACTGTCATATTTCAGTCTTTTATTATGAGTTTCTTTCTCCCCGTTTTTTTTTTTTTTATTGTTTTTCTTTTACCCCCAACCCCCCTGAGGAGAGCACATGTGACTCTAATTGCTACTCTCATTAGTTCTGTTTTCACAGGAAAAAGATGGGGGACAATTAATTTTATCACTTAATTTTGTCACCGAATCGCTGCCCGCCTGTATTGATGCGCTCGCCATTTTGGGCCTCATTTTTCAAGAAAATTAATTGACAAAGTGTGAAAAATGTATCAACATATCAGTAGATTAAGCGACAAATTGAAGCAATGAGGAAATCAATTGTGGAGCTGTGGACAGGAAGCAATCCCACGGTGCCGAGCGGAGCTGCGAGCTCGCCGTGAGACTGACTGTTCTCTGCATCTCATTCATTTATTCTGCTCAAACTACCATTAATCAGAATGAGTTACAAATGACCCTCACAGTTCACAGCAGGTGCGCACACACACACGCCATATGCATTGCGCACATACACACGCACATCATGTATAAATACACTCACAAGCACTCAACCTCTTTCTGTCACACACACACACACACACACTGAGCACAAAAATATACCACACACATAATGCACATAAACAAGCCCTCAACTTATCTCTGTCACTAACGCGTGTGCAGATACACTCAAATGACTAAAAGCAGCCTCCTCGGGGTTATAATAAACAAACCTGATCTAACTGTGCACTGATTTATGAGTTAATATAGTGTAAAAAAACAACAACTATGTTCAGATTCAAGAAAACGTGCAAAAAGGAAATGTGCTCTAGCAGTTGTTGTGTATTTTTTAAGACTGTCAATTTAACAGTGATTTAAATAGTGTGACTGTTTAAACAATAATAAAAATAACAAAGAGACATATTAGCAAGATTAAATAATTATGCTCATTGCGCAAGGAGGGGAAAAAAATAACTAGACACAATAAAAAAATGAAGAAATGTTTTTATTAATGTATGTTATGAATCAGTTACTGTTTTTAATGATAAACTATAAAACCAAGGCCACTTAAAAAGTTATTACTAGGTTATTACAAACCATTTCTAGGTACATGTTTTAGGTAAAACTCAATATTTCATGTAGATATTCTATTATATATTATTGCATTATTAATATTACAAATTTTAGTACAGTAAGTTTTCACTTTGATTTGATGTTTTAAATGAATAAAAATACAATAAAATCAATAAAATCTACACATTTTTTATAAAATGCACAATTATTTAAATTATTAGAATTAATTGTCAGTTAGTTAACTAATTATTTCTTTATTTTATTTATGAACAGAGAAACTGCATAGAGCTATTGTATTGTTTCATTGTATTATTTGCAGATTTCGTATACAAAAATTCTATATGAATGCAATCGATACTCATTTCCATCACATTTAAACAAAACACCAATCATCCTGATAAGTAAAAAATAACTTTGGTCACTATAACCATGGTATAAACTTTTTTAATTACGTTTTACATTTAATCTCCAATAAAGATCGATGTGTATACTGATGGACAGATTCATTCATTCATTTATTTTATTTTCGGCTTGGTCCCTTTATAAATCTGGGGTCGCCACAGCGGTATGAACCGCCAACTTACCCAGCATATGTTCTACGCAGCAGAGGCCCTTCCAGCTGCTACCCATCTCAGGGAAACATCCAGACACACTCATTCACGCTCCGACACAACGGACAATTTAGCCTACTCAATTCAACTATACCACATGTCTTTGGACTTGGACCTGGAGGAAACCATGAGGAGAACATGCAAACTCCACACAGAAATACCAACTGACCCAGTCAGGGCATACGTTTGCCTGCATTTTCTAGGTAAATCAAACAATAAGAGGCAGCATGACGCACCAACTTTTGTTCCTTTTCCCTGTTGTGAAACAGTTATAGGGACACGTTATCGATCTATAAAGTACAGTTTTTTGTCCTATATAGCACTGAACATTCATTCATTCATTTTCTTTTCGGCTTAGTCCCTTTATTAATCCGGGGTCGCCACAGCGGAATCAACCGCCAACTTATCCAGCATTTGTTTTACGCAGCGGATGCCCTTCCAGCCACAACCCATCTCTGGGAAACACATCCAGACATTCTCATTCACACACATACACATACACTACGGACAATTTAGCTTACCCAATTCACCTGTACCGCATGTCTTTGGACTGTGGGGGAAACCGGAGCACCCGGAGGAAACCCACGCAACCACGGGGAGAACATGCAAACTCCACACAGAAATGCCAACTGGCCCAGCCGGGGATCGAACCAGCGACCTTCTTGCTGTGAGGCGAACGTGCTAACCACTAGGCCACCGTGGCGCCCTAGCACTGAACAAATGACACAAAAACAAATTACATGCATTTGTGAGCTGTAATCGAACGCATTCATTCTGGCCAGTCAGTTTGCTCGGCAGCTCACCTATGGTGTCATACTTGAGAAGCGGAGCAAACCAGGTTTGGCCGCGATGCAATTTTCGCTTGTGGTTTAGTTTTGAAAACACTATTGGTTGGGTTTAGGGTGTGGGTCGATCGATCGACTTTTCATGGACATGCAAAAGAAGAACGCATAAGTGGCACATATGGAAAACGTAGCCTAGTAACTACAGGAAATAATGTAAAAAGCAGAAAATTATTTAAAAAGACATTTAAATACAGTACAGATTAACAACTCAATGCTATACAAAAATAATGTAAATGCATATTTTGAGTAATGTAAACTAAGGATAAAACAGTTACCTGTCTGGCAATAAATCATAATAATACTGGAGACAATATAGCCATTTTACATTAGGATTTTTGGAGATTGATAAAAATAAAGCTAAACATTAAACAAAACAAAAACGTTTCTGTAGTATGCAAGTTTCTGTGACTAAATGTTTCTACTTGACTGAATAAAAGTGAAAGACCTATTTTGATTAATTTGTATGTTTTTCTGTTGTGTTAATTTGCGCTATTACTTGAAATTTGTAATTATTCTCAATTTACCTCCAAGTGTTTTCTCTTTATTAATCTCTGAACTTGATAATAGTTAGACTTTGTTTTAGGGATGCATAGAATTTTTGGCTGCCAAATTTTAGAATAATTTTCATAAAATTGGATTTTCTGCCAAAAAAATTCAGCTAAAAGGCTATGATGGACCATACTCCCCAGCAGTATGATGATTTCACTCTCCCTCCATCTGTGGTCACTGCACTGTTTTAATTGGCTTTCAGGCAGGACACAGAAAGTGCTGTGCTGTGCTATGAAACCCATTCATTCAACCCAGTCTCATTCTGAAAACCTACCTCTACATAGATTTCTGGAGACTGCCAAATACGTCCCAGGAGGTAAATTTTTTTGCAGTTTTTGTTTTTGCCAGAGGCCACTTTGTATGCTCTTTGAGAACTCAATTTTTTCTCACGAGTGCCATTCGCAACTACTGTTCTTGACTGTTTAACTGACTGAATGACTGACTGACCGACCGACTGACCCACCCTCCTCCTTCCCTAAACCCAACCAATTGTATTGATTGACCCACCCATTTCCCTAAACCTAATCAACAAATTTCAAAAGCAATCCAGAAAAAGAAAATCCCTCCTCTGTTGCTCTGTTATTTACTTGTTTATTTTTTAGATTCTGTTTTTTATCTTACCTGCTTTCTGGAACTGTTATTCACCAGACTCAAACCCCGTTGTTGTGTTCAGCTCCTCTCTGAGTCTTAAGTCTAACAATACAAACAAGTAATCTTGGGAAAGCCGTCCATACGTAGGTAAGCGGTCAGCTGGTAAGCACGAAAAGTCACTGTGTCACACCACCCCATAGCGTTCATTTTAAAAATGAAATGCAGCTATACATAGCTCGTAACTCCAGAAACATATGCAGGGCTACATTTTCAGAATGAGCCTATGTTGCATTCATTCTATGGATTGTGATTCACAAATTTGCTGCTGCACCAACCCAAGTGCAAGAGAAACAAACCACACTGTTGAGTAGCTCGCACATGCACATGCTAACTAGACAAATCAGTACACACATTTACAGTGGAATGTTTCACACAAGCCTACAGTTTAAAGGTGACAGTTTAAAGGTAATACTTTTTAACGAAGTATTTGTGAGAAAGAAGCTTTTCACATCACTGATGAGTGATTGAAAATACAGGATGCTTCAACCTGTTTAATCCTTTGGGTCCAATGTTTTCAAATTTTTGGAAGGTCTTAAAGTGCTGTTGTTCAGGCAAGAAATAAAAACAAAATGAAATCGGTTTGATTCCAATGTATCAATGTCGCATGACCAGATCAGTTTACATATATACTTCATAAGGGTTTAATGGTACATTGAAGTCACGGTATGTACCTCAGCTCAATACGGTGATGATACAACAGGAATAATAACACATCTCCAGTGCTTGCTTTTTCTGTTTATTTTGAACTGTTTATTTTGAAAAAGTCTTTTGTCACTATCAGCTACGGAACTGAAAAGCTACTTGTGATGCAAAATTACAAAATAAATAGAGTAATGAAAACTTATACTATATAAATAGACTGCGTGTTACGATTGACCGGGAGGATGGAGGCAAAAAGTGTCACAGAAGCCGTTGGTGAAAGTGAAGTGTGATTTATTTGACACAAAGTGGAGAAAAAAAATATCCAGCAAAAAGGTGAAAGTGACAAAATAACAATAAAGAAAAATAAACTATACAATATTTACAGGATTGTTCAGCTAAATCAAGCCAATGACCTGAACAAAAATCTGTTCATTATATACTCGCTTACACCACACAACCTACTCCTACAACTACCCACCTAGAGTGAAGGTTTGGGGCCATTTTATATCATTGGCCCCGCCCATGGGTTAAACCATTCTTTACGGTTGTAGGTTTAAATGTAGAGAAATAAAATACATAAAAAGACATTAAACAAAAGTATAAATTAATGCAAGTAAATAAATGCGCATACAAAACTCAAAATACAACACAACATACAACCAATACAAATTTAAACAACAGAACAGTGATTTTTATCATTGACCAGGGGTCGTGACCCTGATGATGTCATCCAAAATGGCTGCTCTGCAGTAAGGCGGGAAAAGACTGAATAAATGTCTTTCTTTGTAATCTGAACAAGTTTGGTGTTGAGGGATGGAAAACGTCTATGTTTGGTTAATAAATGATGTTTAAAAGAACATGTGTCTGTGGTTATTTCAGTGTGAATAGGAAGATGATATGGGTTATTGTTTGACATTAAATAGAGGTATTAGCATTAACACAATGCTAACCTTAGACAAAAAAAAAAAAAAAAAACCTATACACATTACGCATTATACACACATGCACAAAACAGATAACACAACAAAAATCCATGTATACATTGTTTTGCCGGCAATTGGACCATGTTTATAAGTGTGTGTATTTTATGCATAAGTGTAATGTGATGTGTTTATGTCAGTCACAGTGTCTTTGTTTCTACACTGTGACACTGCGTATAAAATTTTTAAAGTTGAGAAAATGACTCACTTGCTTTTCTATGTAACACGATTAACCAACATGCGTGACCATTTGCAACACTCTGCATATGATTGGCACTCATTAACTTCAGTCACACAAGAGTGGACCAATCAGAAAAACTCAAAGGTGGGACAAGAATTGCTTGCGAGTTTCTGTGTACCAAGTTGACATGACATCAACAAGGCGGAAATATTTCTGAGTCGTGAATTTCATGTTTTCAGAGTCGCAAAGACACATTCTTTGTAATTGGTTGCTAAGTTGGGCTGCTGTGGTGTTTTCAGCCTAATTCCACTGACTGGACTAGGATATCTAAATTGACTTTATTCATCGTGTGAGTGCATGAAATGAACCATGATGATTCAGGACAAATACATATACAAATATGTATGAAGTAATTTTTGTTTCTTTATTATTCCATCAAAAATATATAGATTTATCAATATCACTGACTACATAGAGTTTAATGTCAGCAATCATTACATGAATAGATGGGAAATGTAGATGGTAATATACAAATTATTATACAGTTTCAGTTAACTTACCTGAAAGAAAACCTATTGCTTGACATTGCTCGCTCATGAGTCCTGTCCAATCATACAAAAATGTAGTGGGCATGGCCAACCTGTGACCTCAATCAAGACTGACCAATAAAGTAAGGCCTTAATAACTGAATAACTTAATAACTGAAAATAACTGAAGTAATTGAATTGAACAGTCCTGTAAAAGTGTAAACCCTAATTTACCAAGTGTAAATCCTAATTGAACCAACAGCAAAGGAGGCCTAAGGAATAATATGCATATTCTCAAATTGCAAGAAAAAAATGGGATTAAACAGTCACACTTTATTTTAATGGTCCATTTGTTGAATTTAAGTTACATGTCAACTAATTCTCATTAGATAATAAGTAGACTGTTAGGTTGGGGTTAGGGTTGGGTTTAGGGGTAGGGTTGGTGTAAGTTGACATGTACTTGCAAAGTTTCTTATAGTCAGTTAAATGTCTGTTGAATGTCTATATCAACCGATATTGAGTAGAAAGTCTACTAATACTCAAATGGACCATCGAAATAAAGTGTTACAGATTAAACAATTGATAACAATTTATGTATACTGTAAGTAAAAAATGGAAAAGTATAAACAGTGATGATGTTAAAGCAGATGCTCCCATTACTCCAGTAATGCCTCAGTCACTGCAGCTGTTGTCTCCTCCACTGGAAACTGTACTGGCAGCTAATCACACCAGAGAAGAAAGCAATCCTAGATGATTCCCTTTACCTGGCTGCACTGCTTTTTATGCTCAGGCAAGTTGTTGACACACGCTGTGATTGAGGAAATCTTCCATCTCTAACCACACACGCAGATGCCTGTACATCACACGCATTAAATACGCGCTTGTTTTTTATTAGCGCACACAACACGGGTGCACTGTACTGGATCTGCTAAGAGATTCCACGCCGTCCGGCGATAGCGAATGATGGAAAACAAAACAAATGAAAGTAAAAAGCCTAATTATGGCACGTCTGCCTGGTATTGCATCACTGCTCAGACGGATTTACGGAAGCATTTATTACACAGGAGCATTAGAGCTCTTTCACACACAAGTCATCTTCTCTCTGCTCAGATTTGCATTAATCAAGGAAAGCAGCTCGGGGATATTGATCACTTATTTTATGCATTTTAGCATTACGAATTTTTTTTGTTCCAATTTTGCATTTCATTTAGTTTGATTGTTTTCAGTTTGTGGCCTACAGACAGATCTAAACTGAGTGTTTTTGCTGTTTATGGATTTATCATGGACAATTTATGAGTCCAGGATCTGGGCCCTAGTTTAGAGGTTTATAACCTGTGTATCCTCAGATATCTGCATCAGTAAAATCCAACCAAGGCTCATTCTGAAAACGTAGTCCTAAGTATGTTTCTTGAGGCCACGGAATACATCTTGGGAGGTACGTCTTTTTGCATATTTTGTCCACTCTGTACGCTTTTTGAGATCTAAAATGTCTCTCGCAAGTGCCGTTCGGTGCCCGCTGCTCTTGCATAAATCCACCAGAGGCCGATGTCGATTGACTGTTCGACTGACTGAATGACTGACTGACCAATCGACTGACCCTTCCTCCTCCATCCCTAAACCCAACCAAAACATTATCAATTTACCCACCCATGCTTCCCTAAACCCAACCAACAATTTTCAAAAAAGCAATCCAGAAAAAAATAAAAGCCCTCGTCTCATTTTTACCATGTTTTTAGACTTTAAAGCATTCTAATAACCCTGTTATTTGCTGGTTTAATTTATTTTTTGGATTCTGTTTTTGTCATACCTGCTTTACTTGAACCCCGTCGTCATGGTCAACTCCTCTCTGCGTCTCAAATCCGCCGGCGTACACGGTGTACTAACGGGACAAACTGATTGCAGCGAGAAAGTCGTCCACACAGAGGCAAGCGGTCAGCTGGTAAGTGCGAAAAGGAACGGCGTCATACCTCGTACCCATACGTACCTCTGACCATTTAATGTGCAGTCTCCTGATACATACATGGGACTACGTTTTCAGAATGAGCCTGTGTTGGTAAAATCTACATTTTATAGATGTTCAAATACCTCATATTTCTACTCAATTTAACTCAACTTATAGGAAACCAGTTGACAGCCTACTATACATGTATAAATATATATGACTACAATACATTCGTTTTGCCTGTTTGTCTAATTTCAACTAACAGTTACATAACAGATTTAATAACAGATTTATTTACGAAGACAAAAAGAGAACAACATGTACATAGAATACATCATCAAACAAACGGAAGCTCGCCCAGGTTGTGGATCAAAGCTCATACTATTGTAAATAATTGACTTAATAATAATTCATTGCACTGACTGCTCATTTGACTTCATAGGACTTCAGTGTTTATTTATTTTTTGAGTGAACTACCCCTTTAAGTAAACCTAAATATGTAATATATCAATGCTGTCATCATGTGCTGTCACTCATTATTTCAAACATTTCCATTCATCATCTGTGCATGTGTTCTATATATTCATTCATTCATTATTTTTCTTTTCGGCTAATCCCTTTATAAATCTGGGGTCACCACAGCGGAATGAACCACCAACTTATCCAGCATTTATTTTACAAAGCGGATGCCCTTCCTGCCGCATCCCATCTCTGGGAAACATCCATACATTCTCATTCACACACATACGCTACGGACAATTTAGCTTACCCAATTCACCTGTACCGCATATCTTTGGACTTGTGGGGCAAACCGGAGCACCAGGAGGAAACCCACACGAACATGGGGAGAACATGCAAACTCCACACAGGAATGCCAACTGACCCAGCCGAGGCTCAAACCAGTGACCTTCTTGCTGTGAGGTGACAGCACAACCTACTGCGCCACCGTGTCACCCTGTTCTATATCTATATATATGTTATATAATGCATTCACTAACATGAACAAAGAATGAACAATTCATTTACTACAGTATGTGTTCATGTTAGTTAACATTAGTTAATGAAAATACAGCTGTTCATTGTTAGTTTAGCTCACGGTGCATTAACTAATGTTAACAAGCATGGACTTGGATGTTACTAATGCATTAGTAAATGTTTATGATTAATTAAAGCTGTTCACATGTTGTTCATTATTAGTTCATGTTAGTAAATTGATTAACTATTAAACCTTATTGTAAAGTGTTACCATACATGTACATACATACATATATATATATATATATATATATATATATATATATATATATATATATATATATATATTCATTCATTCATTCATTCATTCATTTTCTTTTCGGCTTAGTCCCTTTATTAATCCGGGGTCGCCACAGCGGAATCAACCGCCAACTTATCCAGCATTTGTTTTACGCAGCGGATGCCCTTCCAGCCACAACCCATCCCTGGGAAACACATTCATACATTCTCATTCACACATATACACTACGGACAATTTAGCCCACCCAATTCACCTGTACCGCATGTCTTTGGACTGTGGGGGAAACCGGAGGACCCGGAGGAAACCCACGCAACCACGGGGAGAACATGCAAACTCCACACAGAAATGCCAACTGGCCTAGCCGGGGATCGAACCAGCGACCTTCTTGCTGTGAGGCGAACGTGCTAACCACTCGGCCACCGTGGCGCCCTATATATATATATATATTCATTTATTCACTTTCTTTCCGGCTTAGTCCCTTTATTAATCTGGGGTCGCCACAGCGGAATGAACCGCCAACTTATGCAGCATATGTTTTACGCAGCGGATGCCCTTCCAGCCATAACCCATCTCTGGGAAACATCCATACACACTCATACACTACAGAGATTTTAACCCACCCAATTCACCTATATCACATGTCTTCAGACTTGTGGGGGAAACCGGAGCACTCAGAGAAAAACCCACGCAACCACGGGAGAACATGCAAACTCCACACAGAAATGCCAACTGATTGTGATTTTTCAGTTTTTTTTATTTTTAATAAATTTGCAACAATGTCAAAAAACTGTTTTCACATTGTTATTATGGGGTATTGTGCTTAAAATTTTGAGGAATGAATGAACGAATCATGTAAGAAAACACTGGTGTTTGTGTATAGAAAATAGATTGAATGAATTGAATCTATTTTGGAATAAGCCTGTAACATAAAAAAAAATTGGAATGAATATGAATACTGGGCGCCACGGTGGCGTAGTGAGTAGCACGTTCGCCTCACAGCAAGAAGGTCGCTGGTTCGATCCCCGGCTAGGCCAGTTGGCATTTCTGTGTGGAGTTTGCATGTTCTCCCCGTGGTTGCGTGGGTTTCCTCCGGGTGCTCCGGTTTCCCCCACAGTCCAAAGACATGCGGTACAGGTGAATTGGGTAAGCTAAATTGTCCATAGTGTATGTGTGTGAATGAGAATGTATGAATGTGTTTCCCAGAGATGGGTTGTGGCTGGAGGGGCATCCGCTGCGTAAAACAAATGCTGGATAAGTTGGCGGTTCAATCCGCTGTGGCGACCCCGGATTAATAAAGGGACTAAGCCGAAAAGAAAATGAATGAATGAATTAATGAATTAATGAATATGAATACTATGAATACTTTCCGGATGCACTGTATATTTGATGGATATATTACAGAGATCTCAGAGATTTATGTCCTTCCATTTCAAGTCCACTGCCTTTAGATTAAAAGACCCAAAAAAAGTTCACCCAAAACAGTATCAATGCAAGTGTTCTAGAGCAACACATTAGCTTTATACGATGAGAACAACATTACAGTTAATAAATGAGACACAGACTTTGCAGTTTTAGATTAACTCGCCATTTAAAGTTCATATATAACCATTATATTGTAAGATATTTATGATATCCAAGCTGAATAATATGAATTATATAAAAAGTATGGTATTAGTATATGCATTTACAGTATAAAAACTGCAACAAATCAAACCCATTTACCAGCTCTTACCGAATTATTGGTATTGCAGCAAACCTCCGATTTACAGCAGTAAGGCAGCAGAAACTGAGAAAGCAAATGCTGGACCACCTGGGGGTCTATTCTCACCTTTCCGCGAGGTTACAGGAGACAGTTTTGGTGTGACAGAGAGAGAAATAAAGCAGGAGAATAGAAAAGTGCGTGGGAGAGCAGGCAGGCGGCCGGGCCGATTGCAGGGGCTCCAGGACTGTCATGTCTGTATAAACAGGCATTGATTTTTCTGTCCACTGCAGCCACCTTCACCATTTATTCTCTGGCTTTGTGGTGGGACCCACAGGGGCAGAGAAACTCTGTTACAGTCCACGCGCCCCTGAGGCAAATGTGAGAATAGATTTCACCTGTAAAAGAGGCAAAGCTCCGCTTATCTGGGCCAGGGGTCTTGTCAGAGCCCAACGCTAAATGAAAAGCTTCACACACACACGCCTCGCTGCGGAGGCGCTATAACCTTCCACTGCATCCCCTGGTGGCCTGAGCTTCAAGGCCCAGACATGAGATCGTCAGCCGGGACGGCTCATCAACATCAACCCCCTGTAGATGCCAAGGGGACAGGTGATAAAACAACTCTGAGAACACAAAAATGTCATCCAAAGCCCATCTAAAGTATTTCTTTCAGTTCAAAGACCAAACATTCCTTTTACATGATTACTTGCACGTACACTTGGTTTTTATGTAGTTATTAACATTATTATTTAGTGTTTAATTGTCATAGATCGCAATTCGTTGCAGGCTACAACAATTTTTTTTTTTTTTGCCAAAAATCAAGATTTATTGTTGTCCAAATTACTGTTTTCATTTTCTTACACATCATTGTGCGATCAAAAATTTTATTTTACTTTTCTTTAATATTTCAAGTATTGTAGTTATAAAAGCCACAACTAGTCACCAGTCATTCTGCAACATTAACCCTTTGACTGCTGCTCTACCAAAGGGTTGACCATGTTTTTACTGTTTTCAATGATGACTGTTAAAGTAATTTAAAGATTGACTGTTTTTTATTTTTTTTTCACTTAAAGCTCTTTACACAATGGGGGGGGGGGGGGGGGTCTAATCATCCACCAACAGTGTGCAGCATCCACCTGGATGACGCAATGGCAGCCATATTTCGCCAGACCGCACACCACACACCAGCTGATTGGTGGAGAGGAGACAAAGTGATTTAGCCAATTTTGATATAGGGATGGTTAAGAGGCCTTGATGGACAGAGGCCAATGAGCAGATCTGGCCAGGATGCTGGGGTTAAACCCCTGTTTTTTTTCGAAGAACATCCCGGGATTTTTAAACGACCAGAGTCAGGACCTTGGTTTAACCTTTCATCTGAAAGACGGCACTCACTGAGCAGTATAGAGTCACCGTCACTATACATGGGGCATCAGGATCCACACAGACTGCAGGTTGAGCGCCCTCTGTTAGCCTCACTAACTCTACTTCAAATTTATTAAGTAAGTAAGTAATGACTGTAAAAGTAATTTAAAGATTTTTTTTTTTTTTTTTTTTAGAAAATCAAACAAACATAATCCTGTTGCACTACTACACTTGATTTTGGTTTTATTGTATAAAAAAAAACAAGAAAAAATGTTAAATGAGAATCTGAAATATTTTATGGCATACTTCAAAAGATAAAAGATGATTTAGTATTCAAAAATGTTTTATTTATTATTATTATTATTATTATTATATTATTATTATTATTATTATTATTATTATTATTATTATTATTATTTTAAATAAATGGCACACTTAATATTTTCAGACTTTTCATAATATATGTATTAATTCTGGTACTTTTACCGTAACCGGCATTGCAACCATTTGGTAGAGGCTGATATTTTAGAAATTATGGGACTTGTTGTGTTAACTCGCGACATTAGGACATTAGGAATATTTGTCTAGTAAAACCATGGTGGTTCTGTTACTGTACAGTCCAATGCTTTGCCTTTAATTTAATGAAATTATCTCCTACAATTACATTTAAATTTCTTCTTACTAATGTACTCTCTCTGAGAAAATGTTCATTATTGCTATGAAATAGTAAAAGGAACACAAAATTACTCGCTGATCACAGTGGGTGATTTAATAGTTTTTAATAGAAAATCATGTTTTTTACTGTTGTGAAATAAATGAATGGGTTTCAATTTGTCCATTCCTTTACACTCAAAATCTAATACCAATGAAAGCAAAATTGTTGACATTATATAACAGAACTGACACGTTATTTTTTAATTTTAATTAAAAAGTTATGTTTTTGACAAGTGCAAGCTATAAAGATTGTACACGCAGTTGGAAAACTGTGCCTGGGCTTGCACATATTCTTGATTATTAAATCAGCATATTTTTGATTTAAAACCACACATTCTTATTCACATTCTTATTTTATTTCCCATGATTTTAGTGATATTGAACTGAAATGAGGTCAAGACCTGTCTGGAACTAGTTTAGCTATGCATGTCCCTGAAAATCATGCATTGCACACCTCAGAATGTTAATCCCCAATCAGAATCAAGCATTCAACTGGCCCATAATGTAAATACAAGCTACAAATGTAAAAGCTTTAACAAATGACAATGCATTTAATGTGATGTGACTATTGCAGACAAAATATTGAAAGGATGCAAAGAGCCTTCATCTAGATTGATTTGAAGCCTTCATCTAGATTGATTTGAAGCATTTGAAGAAATCCTGGTAAAAAGACAAGGCTGAAATGTGACGTACATCATTAAAAGTCAAAAACCAAAGCCCTAAATCCAAGGATCACCTCTTCTACTTGCTCGCCTCTGCCTAGGGTTTCTTCAAAATTCATCCTCATCCTCTTTCAACTACATTAATAAGGCCTGATCAATATTTTAACCTCTGGGCAATTCTACAGTACCTTAAATGAAAAGCAACGGTAAATTAGAACATCCCCAGTGTCCCAATAAATCCATAAAGCTGCATTACATACAATATAAACATCATTTACATTATGTTAAAATACCAGTGTTTGCAAATCACAAATGTAAAGGCTTGTGCTCTGCAAGGTCGATGATTGTAACAATAGCTAAATTGCTATAGCTATTATAATTCAGTTTGAATCAAGAAGTATATACAGTAAGAACCATAAACGATAAGGATACAGAATTATACTGTTTGATTACAACGTATTTATTTTAGCTGATGAACAGTAAAATAAATGAACTGTCAACAAGAATATGCAAGTTTTTTGAAAAAAAATTAACTGAATTTTACTGTACAGTAAGTTGGTCAAAAAATCATAATTTTCAATGTTGTTTACTTTAACAAATCACATTGATTGAATGCCATTTCTTAAGCACAATGCAATTGCATCATGTTGAACTGACATGAAATTGCACTCAAAAAAATCATTTGTTGTATAAACATGATTTAATTGTGGTTTAATCAACATGATTTAATCAACTTGAAATGCTTTGAATGTGTTTAATGAACACAACGTACACTAGTAGCTCAAGCACAAGTAAAGCAACCACATTTTTTGTCTATTGTGGTAAATCTCTTTACCACAATACAACCATTTTGATTCAGTTGGTGTTAAACAAGTTAAATGGACATGTTAAAATCAAGTTTGATCTAAAATTGTGTTCATACAACACATTTTAAAGGATTTCACGTTTACTCGATTTGATTAGCTGCACAATGGATGCCACAAATAAATCATATTCATTCAACAAATATTTTTAGTGTGTTTTAACATATTTTTACACATTCTGATTCTCTGTATTGATATAAAGGTGTAACTGGGCCTTAACTGAGCAACCAAATCTAAATTTCCAATTAAACTTTAATCTCAACAATTCTCAGCAAGGGGGAGCCTAGTTTATTTGAGCAAAATATAGAAAAGACTTATAAGAAAGTTGATTGAGATTTGGGGGTTACAATGTTTTAAAATATGTTTAAAATGTATTTAATTTTTTTTTACAACCATTAGTCTTAAACATCATTTTCTGAATTCATCATTCAAATGTTATTGTTGGATAAAAGTAAAAAAAAGCAACAAAAGAAAGAAACCATTCAATGTGATGTATATGTGAAATTAACAATACATCGATTCAAATTGTCACCCACTCATTTTAAATCTAACAAAATTAAATTGTTACATAATTTATAATAAAGAGGCAACAGGTTTGTCATCAACATTTTAATAGTTTGATGTATATATATATATATATATA
>CAIGQQ010004210.1:1348986-1365826 GCA_903798035.1 Danio albolineatus
TGTGTGTGTGCTTTAAATTATGATACAAAAACCTGGTAATAAACTGCCAGTACACTTAAAATAAATAAATAAAATAAGCTGGGTTCCACACAATTCAGTTGAAAAAAGTTAACCTAATCTTTTTGCAAATTTAATTGGATTGAACATAAAACAATTAAGTTGTCCCAAAAAACACAAAATAATTATGTTTTTTTTTTCAACTAATTGTACATAAGTAGTTTAATCAAGAAGAAAACGTATTTTTTTTCAGTGTACTTTTTCTGTTATTTTACAGACTTAATACTCTATACAATATTTATAATACAATATACTGTTTAAAACAACTAAAACTTTAATAAGTCACTTTAATATAATACACAGTTCAATTTTCATCATCAAAAGGCGACAGAGCAGAGATCAACAGCCCATAATACAACCATAAATAAACAGTGACAAAAAGTAAAATTGTGAAATTCGGAACCTGTTAATTAATTAATATTTTGTACAATTTACCAAGTCAAATATAACAAACACAACAAGAGACTCAAATTTTCACCTCACATTTTCACTAGAAATATCCCTGAGCCCAATAAATGTATTTATTTACCTAAAAACAATTACTGAATAAGCCTCTGACCATTTCAACAGGTTCTTGGAGTGTTTTGTTTTGTTTCTTTGTTTGTTTGTTTTTTATCCTGAATGAACCATTCGCAGATCTGACTAATTTTACTAATCCAATCACAAGTCATAAATGTAAATTAATCGAACGACTCAAAAGTGTGATTCATTTACAAATCCTGCATTGCAATGCCTCAAGTGAACACAACAAAGTGAGCTTAAGTAGTTTCTTACTGTATTTCAGGCATACAGCCATGAAAAGAATCATTACAGCTGGAATAGCATTAGTTTTGTCCTTTTCTTGAGAAAAAGTAAATGGTATAATTGTGTAAAAACACAAGGGTGGGTAAATGATGACTTTTTGAGTGAACCGTCTCTTTAAATCTATATCTAAGTGTGGTAAGTGTCTTCCAAACACAGCTGAGATTAGCCAGGAGCTTGAATCTCTGATACAGGGACAGAGAGAGAGAGAGAGAGAGAAAGAATGAAGGAGAGAGGGAGTGAACGAGGGAGGACAGAGGACATACGCAGTGTGTCAGTAGCTGTCAGAAGAGTGAAGTGTGTGAAGAGTGTGATTTAAAAGGCACGACGAGGCAGCTGGCAGTTCAGCCCCCCTGCAGGCCCAGAACATCTTCTCTGTCTCACACACACACACACACACACACACGAGAGAGAGAGAGAGACCACACCGCGGCACAGTGCTGTCACTCTACCTGAAAGCGGCTGACACAGACTCTATGTGCTATTTTCCACTGCGGCATCACAGCATGATAGGACTGCGAGAGATCCGGTCTGCAACCCAGATGCTGCTCTCCTTAACCCTCATGCTAATCGGAAATTAAATAAATAATAAAATAAATAAATAAAAATGCATCTAACCTTAAAATCCCCAGGGCTTCGCAAGTTACAGTCAAATTAACCGCAGTAGATATGAGGACGAAGGCTAGGCTAAATTCAAAATCATCTCAAATGAGATGTTAGTCTCAAATTCATGATTTACATTAGGTTTGTCTAACTTAGCTCCAAAAAGTCACAAGAAAGGAAATAAATAAATAATTTAGTGAAAAAAAATCTTAATTTTTGAGGGGAAAGTTATGGTAAACTGTGTAAAATTGCATAGTCATTAAACATTGTCAGTGAACAACCAGTTGATTAAACTGTTTTTGAAAACTTGTTAATTGAATAAAATGTAAAAAGTTATAAATTAGATGAAAAACATACTGATGCATTAACAAATTTCAAATTAAAACACATTTAACAATTATAAAGTAACAGCTTGACATAAACTAATTCCTGAAGTAGAAAAACTATTCAGTTACATTTTCTCTGGTAATAGTTTATTTAAAACAGAAAAAAACTTATTTTAAATAAATGAATGAATTGATAAATGAATGAAGCAATTAATTAATCAATTATTCAATCAATTAATCAATCAATCAATCAATCAATCAAATAAGAAAGATTTTCACAAAATCACTGTTTTCCAATACATGACAGGACTGCAAGAGATCTGGTTAGAAGATGCTGCTCACCTGTCCTCATTCATTCATTCATTCATTTTCCTTTGGCTTAGTCCCTTTATTCATCAAGGGTTGCCATAGCGGAATGAACCGCCAACTCATCCAGCATATGTTTTACAGAGCGGATGTCAATCCAGCTGCAGCCCATCACTGGGAAACATCCATACACACTCATTCACACACATAAACTACGCTCAATTTAGTTTATTCAATTCACCTATACTGCATGTCTTTGGATAGTGGGGGAAACTCGAGCACCTGGAGGAAACCCACGTGAACACGGGAAGAACATGCAAATTCCATACAGAAATGCAACTGTCCCAGCCGGGACCAGCGACTTTCTTGCTGTGAGGTGACAGTGCTTACCACCGCCACAGCATCTCCTCCTTAATTCTCATACTACTAGTAATTTAAAAAATAAATTAATATTTTTCTAACCTTAAACTCTCCAGGGCTTCAGAACCACAGTTAAATTAACTGTGGTAAATGTGAGAACAAACATTAGCCAAAACAAGATTAAAGTTTAAATAATTAGAAGTTAGTTTAGGCTATATGTCAACAAAGATTTATGAAGATTTATTTTTCATGAAAATTTGATTGCAGACAGTATATTAGTGCCATAGTCAAGTAAGTAAACGTGTCTTTTACTTGTCATTAAACTAATGTTGAAGTAAATGATTATAAATATTAGATGAAAAACTTGCACTTTTTATAAAATCAAATGTTGTCTTCTTTAAAAACAACTGATGTAAAAACGATTTTTTTAGTAAATGTCCCAATTCCAAAGAAACACCAATACACTGAATTATAATTTCAATTTGGTGAAAGAAAAAAGAATGGAATGTGATTTCCTCTTGTAATCTCTGCAGCATTTACAAGCATTAAAAAAAGCTGTTTATACAGTGTTGTAGTGAAAAGATAATAAAGAGTACATTCTAAATATTGCAAAATTATATAAATGTATAAATTATATATAACCTCATTACAAAATTACTGAAACAAAATAAAGGGAAGCACAACCCAAAACAAGTGAATTCAAATCTCTAACCACTTGAAAAACATAAAGTATATTACACATCATTGCAGCCAGAATTAAAGCCAAAGGATATAAGAGTAGATTTTTTTAGCTAATAGCAAATATTTTTTGCTAATACTGTGTATCACAAACATTTGAAAATGTATTACCAAAGATAAAATATTTGAGTGTTAAATAAATATGGATATCGTCAATGAAAAGACAAGCCATTCATCCTGATTACTGAACCAAAGGGGGCAAATTAAAAAAAAAAAGAGAGAGAGGACCTGCAGAACCTCACATTGGAGCAGAGCTGAAGAGGACATGAAGTCAAACAAAAAGTGCAACCTTCCAAATACAGGACTTGTTAAATATTTGTTAAAAGTACATATTATGGCGGTTCATTCCGATGTGGTGACCCTAGATTAATAAAGGGACTAAGCTGTAAAGAAAATGAATGAATGAATACATGTATGAATGAATGAAGTACATATTAACTGTAAAACCAATGGACATGACATTAAGTTATGCAGCAAAACTTTAGTCATTACTGAGTATTCCAAACAAATTTGACATTTTATTATTAAAGATAATTGTAAAAGCAAAGTAGCTTACACTGTAGTTTTGCATATTTAATTAATTTATTGCATATCATTTCATATTCAGACTCATAAATTGATTCCATATCTATTTGACTTTCTTTCATATGTGAAAGCTGGAAACCTTAACATCCATAGTAGTTTTTTTTTCCAATTATGAATGTCAGTGGTTACCAGTTTTCAGCTTTCTTCAAAATATCTTCTTTTAAATTCAAAAGAATAAAGAAACTCATAAAGATTTGGAACCATTTGAGGGTGAATAAATGGTGTGTAAACGTTCATTTTTGGTTGAACAATCGCTTTATTCACATCTCAAAAATACAAAATAAAACCCGCACACCCACACAACAGTGTAATTTGTTGCTATACGCCTCAAACTTTCATTCTAGAGCTGTTCATCTAGAAAGTTTCCTGTGATGCCCCAAATCGTCAAACTCTTTTACATCAGATCTCACATGTCAAGATGAGACTGGACAGGTAGAAGGACGGTCGAGCCTCCAGAACACAAAGCAAACCTCTGTCAGATCTGTGGATGTGAGCGACTGAGGTGAGTTTCCCTGAAGAGCTGAGTGAGATCTTTAATAACAGTGTTGAGGTGGGAACTCGAGTTAACATCGCCGTCGTGCGCTCCCCGACAGAGCGCAAAATGATAGCGTGGTTTGAAAAGTACTTATTAGCTAAACTGGGTAACAAAAGCAGTGAGAGATATAATCACATCTCGTTTGCCTGCCGACATCTCTTCACTCAGACCTGTGACAGCCCACGGTACTCAATTAATGAGGAACTTGCTAAAGTATTTATTGAGCATCTTAAAGTGACAGCGACGATCTCAGGCGTTATATTAATACCCACTGTACTGTGCAAAGACTCTATTTGCAGGCATATTTGTCATGCATAAGTAATTTATTTCACAAAGTGTCAAACAATAACAGTTTAGTGAGACATATTCAACAGGTCATGTGACTTCAACATGGTGGCCAATGTGAGGGTGGACCAGCTTTATGTAGAAACAGCTTTTTTTAAGACATTAATGCAACATGATGTTTATCTAAGAGTCAAACTGATCCACATATTTAATATCTAAAAGTGACAGAGACAATCTTAGGCGTTATATTAATATCTACTGTACTGTAGAAGGACTCTATTTTCAGGTGTATTTGTCACAATCAAGTAATTTACTTTAAGAATTTATTCTTTAAATGTCAATCAAAAGAAATGTCCTGGTCATCAAAAAGGAGGGCCAATTTTATGTACAATCATACAGCTGCAATTTTGATCTGTGCACATATTAACATAATTTGTTCATATTAATCATATTATCTTTGATCTAATCTTAGATAGAATTATTTATCTAATCTCAGGCCCCGTTTACACTAATGCATTTTAGTTTTAAAACGCATACGTTTTGCTATGGTTACACCATCCATCCACACTACACCGGAGTTTTCGAGCCACAAAAACGGAGCATTTTGGAAACACATGCCAAGAGTGTGCGACTGGTCACGTGATATGCGTTTTTGGTGGCGTAGTATAGACAAAGATATATATTCAAAAACGCTGGGTGAAACGCTAGTGTGGACGCAGATTGTTTCATAAAATGCCATTTTAAAACTAAAACGCACTAGTGTAAACGGGGCCTCAGACAGCCTTACTGCTTAATGACCACAGCCCCATTGACACTCTCTGCCAATGCATTGATGAAATTAACAGTAGGATGTGCTAAAACGTTCTTCAGTTAAACAAAGACAAAACTGAAATCATTGAATTTGGGCACAGAGATGAGGTTCTCAAGATGAATTCGTACCTTGGCTCTGAAGGTCAAACAACAAAGAATAAAATCAAGAATCTTGGTTTGATTCTGGATTCAGATCTGAATTTCAATTGTCATATCAAGGCAGTAAGTAAATCAGCATACAATCATCTCAAAAACATTGCAAGAATTTGTTTGCAGAAAGGACTTGTTCATGCTTTTATCACCAGCAGGGTGGATTACTGTAACGGCCTCCTCCCTGGCCTTCCCAAAAAGACAGTCAGGCAGTTACAGCTCATCCAGAACGCTGCTGCCAGGATTCTGACCAGAACCAAACAATCAGAGCACATCACACCTGTCCTCAGGTCTTTGCACTAGCTCCCAGTTACATTCAGATACATTACATTTTAAAGTATTATTACTTGTCTATGAATTACTAAATGGCCTAGGACCTCAATACATTACAGACATGCTTACTGAATGATCCCTCAGATCATTAGAATCAAGTAAATTAGAAATTCTTAGAGATCAGTCAAAGCAGGGTGAATTGGCCTTCAGCAACTGCGCCCCCTGCTGCTGGAATCAGCTTGCAGAAATGATCAGACGTGCTTCAACATTAGGTACATTCAAATCAAGACTTAAAACCACATATGTTCCCCTTCGGGAGGGGAACTTCAATGCTATGTGGAAAAATTCCACTATGGGGATTTCGTTCAGAAAGCCAATCATCTGAAAGAGTATGTAAACGGGCCAATGAAATGCCAATGAGTTGGCAGCTTCAGCTTGCGCAGCTGATGCTTGTTGCAATCAATTTGGCAATAAAAGCACAGCGATAGCAGAGCTGAGCATCCATTTTCGCTTCAGAGTCTTTCACGAAGCTTCTGAGAGAGTCATGAGGGTTCCTCCAGCTGTATTACACAGAGAGAGGGAACGAGAGCGGTCTCCCGGTCCAGAGTGTGTGACACGCAGCGGCAGACGGTCGAGCTGGGTCCTCCCTTGCCTGGCGTTCTTTGGGTCCGGTCCTCCAGAGCGGTTTGTATTGTTGCGATCCTAAAAGAGCAACACGGTCGTGCAGCACGTCTTTTTCAAGACGGCGCTCCGACTGTGCATTTCTGGATGCGGTGGTTTCCTGTCCTCGGATGATGGGCACGAGCACTGCGTTTCATGTCTGGGGGTCCAGCATGTTAATGCGGTGCTCGCGGACAGTGCATGCCATCACTGCGGTGGTGTGTCTGTTGCGCAGTTAAGATCGCGGCTCGCTCTTGCAAAAGGGCCAACCACCCCAGTTGTCCCCCGCTCCGCCGTGGGCACTCGGGCAGATCTGAGGGTTACAGTGGGAGTAAATCCGCCGCCCTCGGGCCTGTGGACCTCTCGCTCCTCCACGCGCTCCATCCAAGCTTTGAGTGAGAGAAGCGCTCCATCCTCGGATGGCCGCCCTCTCACTTGATGACACCGAGGCTCAGACGTCCACCGCTGCATCGGAGGATGGGTTATCCTTGTCTGATGAAGGATGCGAACCCGCTCCCTCCCTCCGGGGTGGCAAGCGCGGCATCGGATCTAGAAACAGACATGATAATCGCGCTTTCCTGGGCTGTTTCGGCCGTGGGCCTGGAGATGGTTTATCCCCCAGCCCCGCGGTCGGACCGACTAGATGGGTGTATGTGGAGGATTAAGGCCTCCCATCCCTTTCTTCCCGGATGTGCGCAGTGGGCTCACGCAGTTTTAGAGGGCATCTTTCTCTGCCCGATCTGCGTGCGCCTCCGCCCTCACCACCCCTTATGGTGGAGTAGCCAGGGAGTACGAGTTGATTTCCCAGATTGAGAGTGCCATGGCGGGCCCGCGTGGTGCCTCTTTCTGCTGAAGTCAGCCTTGTCTCTCGTCCAAGGCGTGTCGGTTTTTCTGCCTCCACGGAGCCAGAGCCCTCACAGCCGCGGGCCAGGCTGCCTCCACCCTGCACGCTTGGGTATGTGCGCACGCGCTGACCCAGCCGCATGAGGGTGGTTCCGACCCAGGCTGGTTACCAGCCCCGCACCGCACCCGACTGAGCTCCACGGACCTCAAGTCTGCTGCGCGTGCCCTGGGAAGGACGATGGCCACATTAGTGGTCCAGGAGCGCCACCTTGGGCTAAACCTGGCAAAAGATATGCGCGGAGTCGACAAAGTTTGCTTTCTTGTCTCCCCCGTATCCCAGGCTGGCCTGTTCGGCGACACTGTCTGTGAATTCACCCAGGAATTCGAGGCGGTGAGAGAGCAGTCAGATGAGGTCTCCTATCGGCGGGTATGTATGACCGCTCGGCCCACCGAGCTTTCCACATCTGCGGCTCCTCGCCGAGGGCGCCTGCCTGCGAGTGCTGCCCCGCCCTGTCTGCGCCTCCGGCGAAGCAACAGCGTTGAGCACCTCGTAAGTGGGCCGCCCGCCCCGTCCAGGGTGCCGTTAAGTCCGGTAAACGGATCACGAAGCGTCCCTGAGACGGGTCATCTGGAGAAGAGGTAAGTTGCTCTTTCCCCGGTGGAGGGCCGGGCTCAGTGAAAGAGCACTTTTTCCACTTCCTCGGATGTGACAGCTCGAACTCTGCTAGTCCGGGACGCTATGCCTTCTGGCTCGCAGAGTCGGTGCATCTCGCCAGCGGCTCACGAGCGGTGGGAGGACGGTCTCCTTTCTCCCACTCCTCCAGCCCCCCTCCCGGAGAATGGGAGCGAGCTGAGAGTGAATCTCTCGCCTCCAGCTCTTCCGCGGGACCCCAGCGCTTCCCGGATCAGCACTCCCATTCCGCGCTGCCCCACTGCAGGTACGTCAGCGATTGTTGCGATGGGACCATTAGCGAGGGCGTTGCCTGCCTGGTTAGCGTGGGCCAGCCCTTCGCGGTGGCTCATACGCACAATCAGACTCGGCTATGCGATTCAGTTCGCGAAACGGCCTCCCAAGTTCACGGGTGTGTATTTTTCCAGGGTCAGCCCCCTATCCGCCCCTGTCTTGCGAGAGGAGATTGCTGTCCTCCTGGCGAAGGATGCAATAGAGCCGGTCCCTCCAGCCGAGATGGAGAGCGGGTTTTACAGCCCGTACTTCATCGTGCCCAAAAAGAGCGGTGGGTCACGACCAATCCTAGATCTGCGCGTTTTGAACCGCTGTCTACAGAGACTCCCATTCAAGATGCTCACGCAGAGGCGCATCCTCCGGTGCGTTCGTCCTCAGGATTGGTTTGCAGCAATAGACCTGAAGGACGCGTACTCTCATGTCTCCATTCTTCCACGTCACCGTCAGTTTCTGCGGTTTGCGTTCGAGGATCGAGCTTGGCAGTACAAGGTCCTCCCCTTCGGGCTCTCCTTGTCTCCGCGGGTCTTCACCAAGCTCGCGGAGGGTGCCCTAGCGCCCCTTCGGCTCGCGGGCATCCGCATACTCAACTATCTCGTGACTGGCTGATTTTAGCTCACTCAGGGGAGCAGTTGATTATGCACAGGGACAAGGTGCTCCGGCACCTCGACCTATTGGGGTTTCAGGTCAACCGAGAAAAGAGCAAACTCACCCCGTGCAGAGGATCTCTTTTCTCGAGTTGGAGCTGGACTCGGTCACCATGACAGCGCGCCTCTCCAGGGAGCGCGCTCGGCTAATGCTGAACTGTCTGAGAGAGTTCGACAGCAAAATAGTGGTCCCCCTGAAATCTTTTCAGAGGCTCCTGGGGCATATAGCATCCGCAGCCGCTGTCACGCCGCTCGGATTACTCTATATGAGACCACTTCAGCACTGGCTTCACGATCAAGTCCCCAGACACGCATGGCACGCGGGCACACACCGGGTGACTGTCACTGCGCTGTGTCGCCGCACCCTCAGCCCTTGGAACGACCCCTCGTTTCTACAGGCCGGTGTGCCTCTGGGACAGGCGTCCAGGCATGTTGTTGTCTCAACAGATGCCTCCAGCACGGGCTGGGGGGCCGTGTGTTGCGGGCATGCAGCAGCGGGCCTGTGGGTAGGTATCCAGCTGCATTGGCACATCAATCGCCTAGAGCTGCTGGCAGTGTTTCTCGCTCTCCGCCGTTTTTTCTCCGGTGCTGGAGCGCCAACACGTGCTGGTCAGGACGGACAGCACGGCGGCGGTAGCGTATATCAATCGTATGGGGGGTATCCGCTCTCGCCGCATGTCTCAGCTCGCCCGCCGTCTGCTCCTCTGGAGTCATCCGCGGCTGAAATCGCTGCGCGCCATTCACATTCCAGGCGAGCTCAACCGTGCAGCCGATGCGCTCTCACGGCAGCCTCTACGTCCAGGAGAATGGAGACTCCACCCCGAGATGGTCCAGCTGATATGGGCGAACTTCAGGGAGGCCCAGATCGATCTGTTTGCTTCCTCCGAGAACGCTCATTGCCAGTTGTTTTTTTCCCTGACCGAGGGCTCCCTCGGCACGGATGCACTGGCCCACAGCTGGCCTCGGGGCATGCGCAAGTATGCGTTTCCCCCAGTGAGCCTGCTCGCGCAGTTACTGTGCAAGGTCAGGGAGGACGAGGAGCAGGTCTTGCTAGTTGCGCCTCTCTGGCCCAACTGGACCTGGATATCAGAACTCTCCCTCCTCGCGACGGCCCCCCCTGGCAGATCCCTTTGAGAGAGGACCTACTCTCTCAGGGACAGGGCACCATCTGGCACCCTCGCCCAGATCTTTGCGTAAGGTCCTTAGACGCGAGGAAGACTTAGGTAACCTACCGGCTTCGGTGGTTAATACCATCACTCAGGCTAGAGCCCCCTCTACGAGGCGCGCCTACGCCCTGAAGTGGAGTCTATTCACTGAGTGGTGCGTCTCTCGCAGAGAAGACCCCCGAAACTGCCAGATCAGCGTTGTGCTTTCTTTCTTCAGGAGAAGCTGGAGAGCAGGCTGTCGCCCTCCACACTGAAAGTTTACGTGGCCGCTATCTCCGCTCATCATGATGCGATAGATGGCGGCTCCGTGGGAAGGCATAACCTCATCATCCGGTTCCTCAGAGGTGCTAGGCGATTAAATCCACCCCGCCCCCCTCTCATGCCCTCTTGGGATCTCGCCCTCGTTCTCACGAGCTTGCGCGGAGATCTATTCGAACCACTCGAATCAGTATCTTTAAGATTTCTGTCCCTGAAGACAGCTCTGCTGGTCGCGTTGGCATCGATTAAGAGGGTCGGGGACCTGGAGGCATTTTCGGTCAGTGACTCGTGCCTGGAATTCGGACCGGCTAACTCTCACGTTGTCCTGAGACCCCGGCCCGGCTATGTGCCCAAGGTTCCTACCACACCGTTTAAGGATCAGGTAGTGAGCCTGCAAGCGCTGCCCACGGAGGAGGCAGACCCAGCCCTTCATCTGCTGTGTCCAGTTCGCGCTTTGCGAATCTACGTGGAACGCACTCAGAGCTTTAGATCATCTGAGCAGCTCCTCGTCTGTTATGGTGGTCGGCAGAAGGGAAGTGCCGTATCAAAACAGAGGTTGGCCCACTGGATAGTGGATGCCATCTCCCTCGCTTACCAAAGCCAGGGCGAGCCGTGTCCCCCAGAGGTGCGAGCGCACTCCACTAGGAGCATTGCTTCCTCTTGAGCGCGTGCACACGGTGCCTCTCTAACAGACATCTGTAGAGCTGCGGGCTGGGCGACACCTAACACATTTGCAAGATTCTACAATCTGTGAGTGGAGCCGGTTTCCTCAAGGGTATTAGGTAACCTTTGGTGATTGGGGAAACACTCGGTGAGGTGTTGTAACACGCTTGCTGCGCCATTCTCCTTAACACGGAGGTACGTGCGCCTTTTTTACTCTGTCAGTAAAGTTCCCCGCTTAGGTGAGCCCTGCAGAGATTCCTCCGAGGCCCCCAGCATCTGACTCAGCGGAGGAGTCAAACGCTGGCCCGTTACGTTGTAGGTCTGCCCGCTGGTCAGCCCGCGTTCTGGGTATAGGTGCCCGCTATGTGCGATCCCCGCTGGTGATCCCATATGCATATTTAGCCACGATGCTGTCCCCCTTCTCAGGCAGGACCCGTGTCTTCCCTCACAGCTAACCATCTTATATTCATATGCGTACTCCCCTTTTCAGGGCTAGTCCTTATGTTTTCTTGCCACCAGTCTCCCCACTCGGGCAGCAGGTGGCCTCCGCAGCGTCCTCCCTATCGGGACTGCACGCTTTCCCAACGTACTGTCGTATCAATTCCTAGAAATTACTAGATGTCTTGCGACTCCCGAAAAATATATCTAAATCCGTAAATCTTCTGTTGAAGTGGGATAAGTAAGGGCCAGGGAACACGTTGGAAGACCGCGCCTCCGGTGATGCAGGTGCGCTCACGCTCTACTCAGCCTGGCTAACCTCTCATCGGGGGCAAGGTAAGGTCCATTCATTGTGGCGTTTTCCATACATTTCCCCATAGTGGAATTTTTCCACATAGCATTGAAGTTCCCCTCCCGAAGGGGAACGCTCCGGTTACTAAAGTAACCCTCGTTCCCCGAGGGGGGGAACGGAAATGCTATGTTCCGTCGCCACAATGAATGCCCCTTAGCTGCTGGGGTGAAAGTCTCTTCAGCTCAAAAAGGATGCTCAGCTCTGCTATCGCTGTGCTTTTATTGCCAAATTGATTGCAACAAGCATCAGCTGCGCAAGCTGAAGCTGCCAACTCATTGGCATTTCATTGGCCCGTTTACATACTCTTTCAGATGATTGGCTTTCTGAACGAAATCCCCATAGTGGAATTTTTCCACATAGCATTTCCGTTCCCCCCCTCGGGGAACGAGGGTTACTTTAGTAACCGGAGCGTTCAGCTCTGCCTTTGGGCACTGACTCCAAAAACTCGAGATGTCCACTGACTGCTTAACTAAATTAGACAATTTTACAGCTGATACTGTAAAAACATGTTTACAGCCTGGGACAAAATATGGTATTGGTGCATATAGCTAATATTACCCCTTTTTTAATAATATAACCCTTTAATTACAAATATTAATCTTTTTTTATAACTCATTAGTTTGATGTATGCATAATTAAAGGCGTGTCCACTTGAGTGACAGCTAGGTCTTGCTGGTCACCTCACGCCACCTTAGCTGATTCCGGCTGAAATGTTATCATACTGTAAGTGTCCTTGTAACATTATGAATCTTAATAACAGGGTCATTAAGTGACAAATAATCACCTGGTCATGTGACCTCAACATAGCAACATGATGACAGTGCACCGCTTTTACAACTCACTAATAGCGCAGCTTTTTCTAAACTTGCTCAAATTTGATTCTTGTTTGTGAAATCGTCATTCATTCATATTTTAATAAATCATTTAATCTAATTTTTTTTATAAAGTACTTTTAAAAATATTACACCCAAAGTTAAAACATTGCACCCCAAGTGAACCACATTTGGAAGAATAAAACTCAAACAGGACATAAGATATAATTAAAAATGTTTTAAGAAACCATAAAACAATCAAACAAAGAGAAAATATGTGCTTTAAAATAGGATTTACAGTAAGTTCAAACCTTGAAGAAGCCTAAATGATGGCAAATCCACAATCATATTCCATGATTCATTTCACACAGTCCCCTCTAAACTTTGTGTACGAATGTAGCAGTTAAGAAAATTGAGGTGATGCAAGACCATTTACGCATGTGTATGAGAATTGAATCCTAAAATGTAGAAGCAGCCAGTGAAGTGTGGTGAGAAAAGTGTACATTTGCACAAATTTACATGTATCAGTTAAAAGATGTGCCACAGCATTTGTAGACTAGTAACAGAGAACCTAATAAATCCCACACACTGTATAGTAAATTACAGCCTAGTGATAACAAAGGCGTGGATTACTGTCTCAAAGTTTTGCCTAGAAATAAAAAGGGCCTTATTTGGCCAGCTGCCTCAGTTGTAGAAAAAAAAAAAAAACTTGATTTAATGACTGCCAAGATCTGACTATTGAGTTTAAGGTCAGAGTCAATTTTCACCCCTAAGTTAGTGATGGTTGGCTTGATGTGCCGAGTCGTGGCACCCAAATCGATCAGCAGGGTCCCAGGGGTGCTACCAAAGCCCCATCACTTCTGTCTTTCTTTCATAAAACTTAAAAAATTAAGATCCATCCAGGCCTTTATATCATTTAGACAGTCAAGCAGTCTGACTGTATCACCCGTTCTGAGTGTTAAATATATCTGGCTATCGTCAATGAAATGGCAAGCCAATTTTTCTGATAACTGAACAAAAGGAAAGCAAATGAAGAGAGAAAAGGAGATGACCTAAGATTGAGCCCTGTGGTACAAAAAAGTAGCGCAGAGAAGGACATAGTCACGAACTACAACAAATTACTAGACTCATATGTTGAACTGCATCCCAATCATTACAAATACTGCAGAAGATCTATTGGAACCCACACGGACCCATGATTCTCACAGAAATCAGTCAAGTTTGGTAAAGAAAAAATTATGGGTTAGGGTTTGGGGGTACGAGAGATCTGCAGAGTGGATGGCAACATCAACAACCTGAGGTATCAAGACATTTCTACTGCCCATTGCAAACCACAGGACAGGGCAAATTTTTCAGCAGAATGTTTCAACAGCGCTCTTTCGCATACTTCAGCCTTAATACTTCAAAGTTCCTGAAAGCAAAGAAGTTCAAGGTCCTCCAGGACTGGCCAGCCCAGTCACCATGTATGAACATTATTGAGCATGTCTGGGGTAAGATGAAGGGAGGAGGCATTGAAGATGAATCAAAAGAATCTCAATGAACGCTGGGAGTTCTGCAAGAATAATTTCTTTGCCATTCCAGATGGCTTTATTAATAAGTTTTTTGAGTCATTGCAGAGATGTATGGATGCAGTTGTCCAAGCTTATGGGAGTCATACACAATATTCATTCTTTTTCCACTGCACTTTATATGCTATACTGTACATTATTTATTTTAAATGACAAGACTTTTGTCTAAGCAAAGTCAGACCTTACTGTCTTGATTAAATAAATAAAAATCAAGGCATGATTTTATTTGGGTAAGATAAGTGTAATCTAGAGGCCTTTGCCTTTCACATAAACCATTTCTGACACCAAATAATCAACTAGAAGTCAAGTTATTATTTGTTGTTCGTTAAATTTGGATAGGCGACCAGGCTTTTCACAGGTAGTCTATTTATCACTTTATTATTTATATTTTGTTTCACAAGGAAAGGTTTAATAACATGGTGAGAAAAATTAAGCAGCACATGTGACCAGTATTTATTTTTTCTTTAATAATATTAGTTAATTCAATCATTCACAGATTCTGTTGATATTGAACTATTCATTCATTCATTCATTCATTCATTTATTTTCTTGTTGGCTAAGTCCCTTTATTAATCAGGGGTCGCCACAGCGGAATGACCCACCAACTTATCCAGCATATGTTTTATGCAGCGAATGCCCTTCCAGCTGCAACCCAACACTTGGAAACTCATACACTCTTGCGTTCACACACATAAACTATGGCCAATTTAGATTATTCAATTCATGAAGTGTTTGGACTGTGGGGAAAACCGGACCACCTCGAGCAAACCCACGCAAACACGAGGAGAACATGCACATTGCTTGTTTGTTTGTTTGGTTTCTATTCCAACTTTTTAAATCACATTGAACTCACACTACCAAGAGAATAACTCACAATTAGAGAACTGATGCTATTTTTCCATGTAAATAGTGTGCGTAACACACTTGTTTTATGAGTCAAATAAGCCACACCAATGTTTTCCTCTGATTCCCCAAATTATTAGCGATCACTCTCTTTATTTCACAAACAAAACACACAATGAGTTGTAATAGATATTTATAAGACCAGATATCATCATTTAATCCTGTGCGTCTGCTATCAGTCATCTTATGAATGCTTATGCAAAATGTCTGCCGTGTCTCGAGGGCGAAGAATGAGACAGAGAAAACATTGTTGCCTTGCAAACCACTCGTTTATCATCTAAAAACACAGCTTATTGTTGTTTTTATTGCTGTGTTCCACTACAGAAGCTAATAAGACCTGCACATCAAGGAAATTAACAGTTGTGGCCTGGATTTTAATTATGCCAGAGGGAGACAAGTGATTTAGAGAACAGAGGAAGCCTATTTTGTTCCATTTGTTTTCAGATTAGTTTAGATTTGTTTTGTTTTTTCATACAACAAAAAGTAGTCAGATTCACATTAGACTTTGTGTTCTGTGCCTCAATAAGGACATCTCGCCATTTCAAAAGGAGGGATCAGCACTAAAGAGAGCTTAAATGGTCAAAAGCACAGACAACACCTCTTGACAATGTCAGAAGAGTCGGAATGAATCATATGAATGAGGAGAATCAGCACAGGGATCAGACAGGGGTAAGGGTTGAGCTAGGAGTCACGTCGATCCTAAACGAATTAGGGACTGTTTAGTAAAATATTTTCAAGGAGTTAACATTTGGATAACGGCTCCCAGAGAATAAGGCCATGGCTGTTATTCCCTCCCTAAGTGGATTTGAACACATGCCACGTAATTTATGGCCACAAAATAATTGCTAAAATTGGAAGAAAAAAGGAAGGTAGAAAAGGACAAGCTCCTAAAAGGTCCATGTGAGTTTGAGAGGTGGCAAAAGAAATTGACAAGGAAGAATAGCACTGTAAGTTTTTTTTTTTTTTTTTTTAAATGTATGGTGTAAAAACCTTGAGACTATTAAAAAATGGATTATTGAAAAGGCTGAAAAATGAATAGTTGAGATTCTACAGTGTTTCTAGGTCATTCATTAAATAAGCTAATTTGAAAATGATTCAACGTTTTCCACAAACTGTTATGATGAAACATTAACTGCTGATAATTAATTAAACTGATATTGCAAATAAGCACTAATTAAATAAGCAAATTTGGAGAAAAAAATAATAATAATAATACAACCTGCTATGCTGAAATGTTCATTTGTGATCATAAAAAGTGTATAAATTTTATTTAATGCAAAATAAACTGGCTAATATGCTCAATTAAAACAAATATGTAAATAATTAATAAATTGCATTTATTTGTTTTAGCACAATTATTGTAATACTAAAATGGAACAATTATTTACAATAATTATTTTAATACTTTAATATTTCATAATTTAATTTTAATCAAGCTCAGAAACTGAAATATGTAGTATGTTTGAAACAAATAGATAAACAGATAAACTGTTTGAAGTTCACTAATGTAATTATAATCAAACTGGTTAAAGTGAAATCTATATATATAATGCAATAATGGATGGATGGATGGATGGATGGATGGATGGATGGATGGATGGATGGATGGATGGATGGATGGATGGATGGATGGATGGATGGATCAATGGATCGATGGATGGATCGATGGACGGACAGACGGATGAATAGATACTGTAGATAGATAGATAGATAGATAGATAGATAGATAGATAGATAGAT
>CAIGQQ010004210.1:1377145-1402949 GCA_903798035.1 Danio albolineatus
ATTATTATTATTATTATTATTATTATTATTATTATTATTATTATTATGGAGTATGATGCAATCTAGGGCTGAATGATATTGGAAAAAACTGACCCTGCAATATTTAGTTTTTCTGAGATATATATTGCAATGTAATTCTAATTTCACAAGATGACTCTATTTGGAAAGAATTCATAATTTGTATTGATTGGGATGATTTTGTAGGGCTGTGCATCAGCATAAAATGTACAAAATTCATTTAATCATTCATTTTCTTTTTGGTTTAGTTGCTTTATTAATCAGGGGTCGCCACAGCGGAATGAACCACCAACATTATCCAGCATATGTTTTTACGCAGCAGATGCCCTTCCAGCCACAACCTATCACTAGGAAACATCTATACACACTCATTCACACACATACACTACAGACAATTAGCTTACCCAATTTACCTTTTCCACAAATCTTTGGACTTGGGGGGGAAACCAGAAAACCCAGAGGAAACCCACACAAACATGGGGAGAACATGCAAACACCACACAGAAATGGCAATTGATTCAGCCGAGGCTCGAATCAGCGACCTTCTTGCTGTGAGGAGATAGTGCTACCCTCTGCGCCACCGTGTCGCCCATGTACAAAAAATTATATTTAAAAAAAAAAAAGAGAGAAAGTAAAAAAAGTAAACAGAAATAAAAATAAATAAAATAAACAGCCCTTTATGGTTTCCGGTGGAGTCTAACAATATTGAAGTCCAGAAATTCAATAATCGAATGTAAAATAACTGTGAAATTCAATAATCGAATGTAAAACAACTGTAAAATGTCTGTAAATTATCAGTTGACTGAACTATGTGACTCATGTTTTTACAGTTGTCCTATTTATGTATGCTTTTGAATTGCATCATGGGACCTTGATCTTTCTTCCAACAACATTTAACCTTGAAAAGTTTAAAAAAGTTATTTTCTTTTACATTTTTAAGAGTTTAAATTGATATATTGTCTGGGCTGGTGTTGTATGTTACGCTACAAAAACCTTACAGTACATGTTCTGATATTTTACAGACATCTCTATTTATAATTTCTTAATATTTCAAACTACAAAAAATGTCAACAAAAGTCACTTTGTTCAACTGTAGAGTTAAATTTGTAACACCAAAAGTTAACAAAGCATAGGTCAAGCTCCCATAATGCAATTTACCTTCGCAAATAAATAGAAAACTCTTTTGAATCACAAAAATACAGAAACTGTAACAGATTTTTTTTTTTACAGTGTCAACTTTTTTTGTAAAAATAACGACAATAAATCTTTGCTAAAGTGTCAAGCTTTAACATTTCGGTAACACTTTACAATAAGGTTCATCAGTTAATGCATTTACTAACATGAACTAATAATGAACAACACTTGTACAGCATTTATTAATTATAATTGAACGTTTACTAATGCATTATTAACATCCAAGTCCATGCATGTTAACATTAGCTAATGCACTGAGTTAACATGAACTAACAATGAACAACTGTATTTTCATTAACTAACGTTAACTAACTTGAACAAATACTGTAGTAAATGTATTGTTCATTGTTTGTTTGTGTTAGGTAATGCATTCATTAACATTAACTAATGAACCTCATTGTCAAATGTGACCAACATTTCTTGTATCCAAATCGTTTATATTCACTTGAAATCACTTCAGATCCTTCAAAGTAACTACTGCAAATTCCGACATTCAATATCGATGCTGAAACGATACATTGTGCAGCCATGACACAAACCCAGTACTTTCTATCACAGAAAGCAGAAGTCAACATGGTCACATATTGTCTACATTTACCCCACATTAACCGCTCTCAAAAGAGCTTCATTCTGTGTGTCTCACTCACACACACACACACATCGCGGGTCAGGTTTTTTTACATTTCGGCTTGATGTAACTGCAGGCCGGAGCTGCATGTGGGGGTCGAGCAAAACACAACGGTAGCTAAGAGGCTCATGTGACCTGGACGCACACAGGTGTTCAGGAAGAACGCTGTTCACGACCACGATTGATGATCTAATCATGCTGTCAACATGGCGATCAGCGGCTTGGCCAAACGGGACGGGCGGGAGGCGCATGCTTACTGTTCACCCAAATTGGCCCTGACAGGCTGAATTGGGAAAAGGAATTTTCCCCTAAGTAATGTAGGAAACCAGTCGTAGAGGGAGAGTCGCAGCTCGGCCGCCACACATCTCTCTTTCTGCGTCTTTGAAGAAAAAACAATCTCACAAATAAACGCAGATGTTGGCAGAGCAACACAGGGAAATTTCTGACTGACTGTCTTTACGCTGCCACATTCCTATTGTTACCTTAACGTTAAAAATAGTCGTATTTAATTAGACTCTGCGTGTTTACTTTGCAGACGATGAACTCGGTTATCTTTTTTACTCTCTGCGCTTTCGAAAAGTACATAAAATTATTGAGTAATCATTCAAGGCAAAGCCATAAAAATGAAATGTGGTTAATGCTGAAGTAATCTAAGCTTTATGGAGGGCAATTGCTTAAAACTAACAATTTTTAATTATCATTTAATTTCACCAACGATATTAAGGCAATCCTTCAGCTCGGAAATGTTTTATCGGTGAAATATTTAGCAAAATAAACACAGATGATTATGGTACTCTGGAGTATGTGAAGAGGAGGAAAAGATGGGGGGGAAACAACAACATGAAGGATGTAAGAACAAAGTTAAAGATAAAGATCACATTGCTTTTTTTAGAAAAGAAGAATTATTGATGTTTATACAGTTGAAGTCAAAATTATTAGTGAAATTTTCATTCTTTTTCTAATAGTGATGCTTAACAGAGCACACATTATTTCCTACAATATTTAAGCTTTTAGGAAAACTGGTATTTCTTTTAGTTTGGAACATGTTGTTTAACTTTTTTGACAATATTATTTGTCCCCTTATGAAATTATTATTGTTTGATTGGCTTCAAAACAAAACCACTGTTGTTCAATGACTTGCCCAACTTGCCACACCACACTAACCTAATTAACCCTAGTTAACCCTTTAAATTGCACTTTACACGCAGTACTATCACTGTAAATACAAAGTAATTAGTTAGTAGAAATTAGTTATTAAGCTATTATGTTTTAAAAATATGCTGAAAAGTTATCTTTGTTAGGGAAATATTTGAAAAAAAATATTTAATAAGCTTATATTTCAGCCTGAATTGAATACACTGCTATTTCATTCATTCATTCATTTTCTTGTCGTCTTAGTCCCTTTATTTTTCCGGGGTCGCCACAGTGGAATCAACCGCCAGCAATTTGTTTTACGCAGCGGATGCCCTTCCAGCCGCAACCCATCTCTGGGAAACTGTTATTTATTTATTTATTTTTATTTATTTATTTATATTTTTTATTTACGGGCATCCGCTGCGTAAAACATATGCTGGATAAGTTGGTGGTTCATTCCGCTGTGGCGAACCAGGATTAATAAAGGGACAAAGCCATTTATGTATGTATGTATGTATGTATGTATGTATGTATGTATTTATTTATTTATTTATTTATTTATTTATTTATTTATTTATTTATTTATTTATTTATTTATTTATTTATTTATTTATTTATTATTTGTTTTTTGGTAACACTTTATTTTGATAGTCCATTTGAGTATTAGTTGACTATCTACCTAATATCTGCTGATACTGACATTCAACAGACATTTAACTGACTTTAAGAAACTTTGCACAGTACATGTCAACTTACACTAACCCTACCCCTAACCCCAACCCTAACCCCAATCTAATAGTCTACTTATAATCTAATGAGAACTAGTTGCAATGTAACTTAAATTCAACAAACGCACCATCAAAATAAAGTGCGACTAGATTTTTTATTATTATTTTATTTTTATTTTTTTACCATTATTTAACCAGAAAGTCTCACTAAGATTTAAAATCTCTTTTACAAAAGAGACCTGATAAAACAATCTTAAGATGCATAAACAACACATAACAACATTTCATCAGTCCTCTCAACAAAAAATGACATGCTTCCAATACCACTTTCGTTATAATGCTTTTAAATTCACCTTATACGTATAACACATATATACTGCATTTCCATCTGTATTCTCTGTAAAAAAAAATAATAATAATAAAAAAAAACATCACAACTTAACTTTGATTGCTGTGGTAAACCTTTAAGTTCCTGCACATTTACTCATTTAAGTATTTCCACCTGTCTGAGCATTCCGCTGTGACATTTCAAGCGGCGCACATTTGATATGTATCGGGGGCACAGATTCATTGTGTTATTTGTAAAATATACAGACGCTGCTCTTTCGAAGTTTCTCAGATTGTTCTTCTTTTGGAATACGTGATGGGATGAAACAAAGAGGGTGAAAGATCCCATTAATAATTAACGATTCGCTCATAACCACAGGGCTGTTATGAAAACATGCTCCTCAGCTTTTTGCATATTATTGCTCCTAAATTCTGCAACTTGACTAATTTTCTTCGCTCCTTCTCCCCTTCTTCATCCCCCCAGTCCCAGCCTTCATACTTTTTTTTTTTTTTTTTACCCAAACACACAGAGAAACCAAAGGCCTCTTCTTTTAAATTACAAACATCCGGCATGTAAATGAGCCGGGCTTGCAGGGGAAGAACTTGTGGGCTCAGCGCTTTAATTTAGTTAATTATATTCGCAGAGTTTGCAGTCGTTTGAGCACGAGCTAGCTGATGAGAGCGAGTGATCGCCCCTCTCTTTCTTTTCAGCGCTCAGACTCTTGTAATCAAGGCCATTAAGCTTTAAAAGAGACTTTTAGAAGTGAAGCTGAAATCAACTCCTTCAGGAGCTCCGGGCCAGCCGTGCGTTTCTCCCATACCATGTTTACGCTGCCCTGCTTTTTCTTCCTCGTTTTAAGTCGCAGTTTCTCAAATAAAGCAGTGACAGGCTGAAAAAAACATCTGAGTGTCTGCGTGCACGTGTAAAAAGTTTGCTATCGAAAAACAGAAAGTTGAGCAAAAGTGAATCAGATGCTGATCTCATACACTCAAAAAGAGTTGCTGCTTGTTCAAACTCCTTATTAAAAATAAGCTAAAACAACACAGTTCCACAGTTTTTTTTAAGGACAAATTGATTGTTTTGTTTCCAATCAATTTAAAATTGTCAAAAACCATTAAGTTAACTTGATCAATTTGAGGCGAGATGAAGGCATTCTGTGGAACCCAGCATTTTTTAGATGTGTTTTATACGACTTTCCTAAAACTCTGACATCCCCTTCGAGAACATGTCCAAATCTTCCAGCTTAACTCTGTTTATTGTGATTACGTCTCCACTCAACCTCCATTCTCCTGTTTTGTTTTAGATACAAACAGATTAACATTTTTGTTATTTTATTTTAAATAAATTCTATATATTTAATTTTTTATTAGAAGTTTTCTTTACTGTTCTGATTTTATTTATTTATTTATCTTTAGTTATTTATGTTATTTGATTAAAATTGTATATATTTTTTTATTAGTAGTTCTTTACTGTAATTGTTTTATTTATTTATCTTTAGTTATTTATGTTATTTGATTTGATTTCTATATATGTATTTCTTTTTATTAGTAGTTTTCTTTACTGTTAATTTATTTATTTATTTATTTATTTATTTATTTATTTATTTATTTATTTATTTATTTATCCTTAGTTATTTATGTTATTTTATTAAAATTGTATATATTTATTTCCTTGTATTAGTTGTTTACTGTTATTATTTTATTTATTTATTTATCCATAGTTATGTATGTTATTTTTTTATTCTATATATTTATTTCTTTTTATTAGTAGTTTTCTTTACTGTTATTATTTTATTTATTTATTTATTCATTTATCTTTAGTTATTTATGTTATTTTGTTTAAATTCTATATAATTATTTATTTTTATTAGTAGTTTTTTATTGTTACTATTTAATTTGTTTATTTATCTTTAAGTATTTATTACAATGTAAAAATATTTGATCTGTCATGTTACATACTTACTGCTATATATTCAAGTGTTGTTTGCTGTTGTTTTAATGCATCCTTGGAGTTCTTGTTTTCATTCGCATTGTATTCTAAAAATGTATACAAACTTTTTAAAAAAGATGTAACTCACTAACACTTCTTGCAACTCAAATCCTACAGCATCGTACTAGCAACGGCAAGTTATAAGTTCGATCCCATGGGAAAATAAAAACTTATAAAATGTGTTCCTATCTACGAAATGTGTAAATGTGAAATAATTAAATGGAAACCTAAATAAATGACAAAAGCATAGTCATTTTTTTCTAAGACAACTTTTACTTGGATAGCCTAATGCAATGCTAAAACATAAAAAAGTACAAATATTTTTATGCAATTCAAAATGCATTATAAAAACATACACGTTACAGTTAAAGGCTAAGTTATTAGCCCTCCAGTAAAATTCTGGATTCAAACTTTTACAAAAGTGATGTTTAACAGAGCACAGACATTTCACAGTATTTCCAATAATACTTTTGCTCTAGAGAAAGCCTTATTACTTTTTGGCTGGAATAAAAGTGATTTAAAAATGTTTAAAACACTCAATAGTCAATAAAATTAGCCTCTTTTTTTTCTATTGGCTACAGTACAAAACACTGTTATCCATTAACTTGTCTAATAAATATGACTTGCTTAGTTAACCTAATAACATAGTTATTTATTTTATATTGCACTTTGGGCTGAATACTTTTGCACACACACACACACACAAACACAAACACAAATTAACACAAAGCTGAATGTCTGTCATGAAAAAAAAAACAAGAAAAAAAGTTGTAAGCAAAAGTGAATTGGATACTGATGTCATAATCATAATAGTGTTATTGGTGTGGTTACAAAAATATAGATTAAAAACCTTCTTGTATCTCAAATTGCAGAATGCTGTGCTAGCAACACTAAGGTTGTGGGTTCAGTCCAAAGGAAAAACAAGAACTGATTAAAATATACATTTAGCGCAATGCAAGTTTAAGTTCAAAAAGTGTATATTCACAAATTTGACAGACACATAACAATGACAAAACCAATTACAAAAGCACAGTTAAAAGTTCCTAACACACTGTTTAAAGTGATCCCCAAAAAATAAAGTCTGTAAAATCTAACCAAGGACGCCATGGTGGCGTAGTATATACATATACGTTCTTGACTCAAATGTTACACAACATAAAAAAAAAAAATTGAGAAAGCTGGACATCCACATATACATGTAAAAAAAAACAGTGTTACTTCATAAAAATAAAAATACAAAGTGGTGTGGTTAACAAAAATATAGGTTGAAAACATTTATATCCAAACTGTAGAATGCTGCGCTAGAAACACTACAATTATGGGTTCAGTCCAAAGGGAAAACAAGAACTGATTAAAATATGCATTCAGTCCAATGCAAGTTTAACCCTCTTCTGCACACATTATGATAGATCTATTAAAAATATTTGGCTGTTTTTCTTTTCTTAGAATGACTTGACTTGAAGTGCTGTAAAAAAAAATTAAAAAATCAAACAAAAATTGGAGAATATATATTTAAGGTACTTTATGATATGTTGCCACATGGCAACAATGTCCAACAGTGGATCTAACTTAGAACTTAAAATTTTGAAATTTCGCATAATTAATAATATTGTTGTTTGATTTGATTTAATTGGTATTGCAGTATTATAAGCTTTAACACAGAACTTATAAATAATATTATAACAAATAAAAAAAACAAGTCTAATATATCCAGATGCATTCGAATAAGTAGCTACTAGCTAACAATGTTTATATATTATACCAGGGATTACCAATCTCGGTCCTGGAGGTCCGGTTTCCCTGCAGGCTTTAGCTCCAAGTTGCCTCCTAGTGAGAGCTTGATTAGCTTGTTCAGGTGTGTTTGATTAGGGTTGGAGCTAAAATCTGCAGGACACCAGACCTCCAGGAACAAGTTTCGTGACCCCTGTATTATACTATATTCTATACTACATCAGTCTTATCTGTCTCTGAGCTAAATTACTTGAACTATCTCCACCACTGCTATCAAATTTATAATGTTAAGACATTAAAGAGTTTGGGGCTGGGGGTGGGGGGTGGAGTGGGAGGAGCCTGGTGAGGAAGTGGTTGTCATGAACGAAAGTGAAAAACGGGCAGGGGGTGGGGGTGTTGGGGTATGATGGTGTGTATCTCGGACAAAAATAGAGAAAGGGGAGGTGTCGCAGACAAAAGTGGAGAGGCTTGAGGAGTCGCGGACGAAAGTGATGATGAGCAAGGAGGGGAGGGTGTTGCGGGTATGGCGGTGTGTATCGCTGACAAAAACGGAGAGAGAGGGGGTGTCGCAGACAAAAGTGGAGAGGGTTAAGGAGATCGCGGACGAAAGTGATGAGCAAGGAGGGGGAGGGTGTTGAGGGTATGGCGGTGTGTATCGTGGACAAAAATGTAGAGTGGGGGGGGTGTCGCAAATGAAAGTGGAGAGGGTTGAGGAGTCGCGGAAGAAATCGATGAGCAAGGAGGGGGAGGGTGTTAAGGGTATGGCGGTGTGTATCGCAGACAAAAATGTAGAGTGGGGGGGTGTCGCAGACAAAAGTGGAGAGGGTTGAGGAGTCGCGGAAGAAAGTGATGAGCAAGGAGGGGGAGGGAGTTGAGGGTATGGTGGCGTGTATCTATGACAAACATAGACAGTAGGGGGGGTTTCACAGACGAAAGTGGATATAGCTGGAGTTGCAGAAGAAAGTGATGAGCAGAGCCGGTAGGGGGGATGGTGAGGATCGGAAAATGGAGAATCGAGGAAGCAGTTGTTGCGGACGAAAGTGAAGAACGGGGAGGGGGAGGTGTTGGGGGTATGGTGGTGTGTATCACGAACAAAAATGGAGAAGGGGGGGTGTCGCAGACTAAAGTGGAGAGGATTGAGGAGTTGCCAGATCGGATTTCAGAGGTGCTGGATCCTGATCCCGCTTGTTCCAACACAAATTGAGCCCTGATTTTCAGGTTCTGGTATGATACTTTGGCATTTCCATTCCAGCAACACTGAGTCCCCTTAGACACTGTTTAATGTGATCTCCAAAAATTTCAAAAAGTCTGACAGTTTGAAAGCAATAAAGTTTGACATTAAAAAGCAATAAAAACATCCTGGGACTTGTATTAAAATATATTAAAATGTATGTAGTAAAATGTATTAAATGTGCAAATGTATGACTCAAAAAATGCACAACATAAAAACAAATATGAGAGAGAGCTGAACATCTGTGTGTACAAGTAAAAGTTTGCTATCAAAAAAAAAAAAGTAGTTTTATCATGAGCAAAAGTGAACTGGATATGCTGATGTCATAATCATAACTGTGTTACTTCATAACAACAACAACAACAACAACAAAAAAGTGTGTTGGAACAAATGACATGTCCGGCACTCCACAGGCTGCAGTGTGTCACGCTCTTGGCCTTGGACATGGTGCCCTGTTTTCTCTGATGTCACCTGTGATTTGTGACATCTTGCATGACAGGTGTGTTTGTGCAGTGAAGACACTGACCTGAGCGCAGTGGATGTCACCGTCACCCCCTAGAGCTTCTCACTGCTGCTCATCTGTCCTCGTGGTTGTTGTACAAATAAACGCTGTGCAACTGATATCCTTTATCTGAGGAAAAATAAGCAAAGAGCAAGTCAAAGCATGACAAAAATCATTTGTTAAAGATCAAAACAGACTCATTTGCATTAAACGTCCTGCTAAAATTATTCTAAACTGCTATTTTTTTGGTTAAGTTTAAAAAGCTTTAATTATTACACACACAGGTTTTCAATTATTCTTTTTAAAATGCTTAATTTGGGGCTTAATTTAGCACTGTCGCCTCACAGCAACAAAGTCGCTGGTTCGAGTACCAGCTGGGTCAGTTGGCATTTCTGTGTAGAGTTTGTATGTTCTATCCGTGTTGGTGTGGGTTTCCTCCGGGTGCTCTGGTTTCCCCCACAGTTTAAAGACATGTGCTATGGTGCATCGGATTAACTAAATGGTCATATTGTATGAGTGTGGCTGTGAATGCGAGAGTAAACAGTATAGGTGTTTCCTAGTACTGGGTTGCAGTTGAAAGGTTGTCCGCTGCGTAAAACATATATTGGAATAGTTGTGGTGTCGCTGTGGTGACCCCTAAGATTCAGGGACTGAATGAAAATGAATGAATGAATGTTTCATTTATTTACCTTTTTCTGTCCATCAATAAATCCTGGGAGAAAAGCCTGAAAGTTTACATTTAAAAAAATTAGCAGCACAGGTATTTTTAAAGTTTGTAAAATGTTTCTTGAGCCACAAATTAGCATATTAAAAGGACTTCTGAAGGATTATTCCTGAACACTTGAAGTAATCTTGAAAATTCAGCTTTGTATTAGAATCAGAATCAGAAATAGCTTTATTCCCAGGTATGTTCACACATACGGGGAGTTTGTTTGCATGTTTTCGAGCTTCTACAGTGCAACAGAATTACAGAGACAGGACAAAAATAAATAAAAAATATATTTTAAAACTAGAAGTAAGTAGTGAATGCAAATATACAAACAGGCAAGTGTATGTACAGGTATATTACTACATACAACGTTATATGTGCAGCTGTTATGTGCAAATTGGCATGTAAAGTATGTTTTTAAATAAGTGTATATGTGTATAAAAAAAGTGTATAGCAAGTAGTGATGTTTTTTTGTTTGTTTGTTTTTTACAATTACTATCATCAAGTGTTCATGAGATGGATTGCCTGAGGGAAGAAACTCTTTCTGTGTCAGGCTGTTTTGGTGCACAGTGCTCTGTAGTGTCAACCAGAAGCTAAAAGTTCACAGAGGAAGTGTGCTGGGTGTGAGGGGTGCGGAGTAAATATTTGACAGTATTTAAAACAAAAAGTGATTTTGTACACAGAGCATATTTTGAAAAGTATAATTAAATCGTAAATGAAATATAATAAAATTCCAATGGAATTAAACAATCTTGGTATGTCATAGATTATCTGTTATTTATTCTTTTTTTTGTCAATTTTTTTTTTCTGTCTTACTGCAGAATATTTTGTCAAGATGTTTGTGCAAATCCCTCAACTGCTGTCTTTGCTATTGTATATACAACAATAACAATTTGTCAAAAATTGGACTGCATTGCATTTACTTCTCTTTTGTAACGCTCTTTTGACGCTTGATTTTAATCAATTGGAAACAATCATTTAAACCTTCTTTTAAACAGTGGGCCAATGATGTGTTGTATTTCCTTAGTTTGGAAAAATAAGACTTAATTTAAATGGTTCAGGGTCCAAGTTCACTGCCATGTGGCGTCCTTTCATAAATTACATCCAAAGCCAAATGTAATTGTAAGTGGACAAAATTATGCTGATGCTGTCAAGGTTTTACTTGTATTCTACTAATGATGTCTTAATTTTTTTCATTTAGTTTTTGTCTTTGTTTATATGTACACAATGTTAAAGCACTATGTTTATATGCATGTTGTATTGTTAGTTAACCTGACTAGTGAATGTGTGTTTTTTGGCTCTTTAAAAAAATAAAAAGTTTAAGACTATTTAAATAAATAAAAAATAACTAAAACATCAAAAATACAAACAAAACTAATTTTATAAACGTAAAATATAATAAATAAATAAATAACTAAATAAATAACTAAATAAATAACTAAATAAATAAACAAATATTAAATAAATACCCATATCACAATAAAATAACTGATCATGCTAAATTGTATTTATTTATATTTAACTACTTTCTAACAAATAGTTTGAAGGATATACTCAAAAAGACTTTTGCTACTTGTTTAACCTTATTCAAAATAAGTTGAAAACACAATTCTTAAAGGTTTTTGGGGACAACTTAAGTGTTTATGTTTAATCCACTTAAATATGTAAAAACAATTAAGATAACTTAATCAATTTGTGTTGGGACAACAAAAAGGAATTGTCTGGAACTCAACATGTTTTACAGTGTAGTGTAAAGACTTGTTTTTTTTTGTTTGTTTGTTTTGTTTGTTTTTTTTTTGATAAACTATTGTACAACACTTTACGTCCTATAACTCACAGTATAACAGTCTTTATTTGAACTTAGAAAACAAAATAAACAAGACTCATCCTAATCTGTAGGAAATAAAGCAAAATGCGTAGCCAAACCAGTGGGTTGATTCTCAAAAGTTTACGTTTTACGTTCCCATATATTTTAACCAAAAAGAAATTGTCGTACACATGTCACAAGTCATCTATTTGATCTGCCCTGTTGCATCTTTGAGGTATCGCCTTGTAGTTTGTACCCACCACGTTCGTTTAGGCTGCTTTTGAAGGGCGTATTAGTTCAAAAGGCTTATTTTTCTAATGTGAAAATGGAACTAATGATGTGTGGGGGTCTTTTGACTATTACTTATGAAAACAGCGCCGAGTCCATTCCACTGTTATTATTTGGTCAGTCAAAGGGACCTCGCAAAATTGCACCAAATTATGTCCAATTAAGACAAGGCCGACGCTGTCAATCAAACGCAAACTTTCCGGCATCATTACACAGTTATGGAGACACTGCACTTTCTCACTCACGCTCCTTTCTTCTTTGAGGGGAAGAGAGGGCGAATATGATCCTGTGTACCAGATGTGTCACAATGGAAAAGACTTGCGTTTCCATCTCTCTCTCTTTCTTTCTTTCTCTCACTGACAAGATGTGTCACCTGCTGGCTTTCACGGTGTTCCTTCCCAGTGCGGACTGAAGTGTGCCAAACCCAGCGGCAGGTCAGCGGTGAACATGCGCTTCGCCCCTCCAAAAGCCGCGCGGTGAAATTTGGCAACGAATGTCACAGTGGAGCAAAACAGCTGTTGTCTTCACGACAAGCCAAACCCATTCTGTCTTTTTGAATTATGATAATGCAAAACAGTGTCACCCGAATCACCGGGGACGAGTCTCTATCTCTCTCTCCTCCCATCCAACGCGTGGAGACTCCCTCCTATGTAATCATTTCTTTCCAGCGTCTCTCTCTCTGACAAAAACGTCAGTGGTTCAACTAAAAATACCAGGTGAGGGGGGAACGAGAATCGAGTGAAAGAAAGAGAAAGGATGGCATGATAAACCAGCATCTGTGACATGGCCTCTTCTGTAATCTGTCTCCTCTCCTATAACAGCATATGTTTCCGATCGCTGTCCCGCATCCCCAGACTCTGCTCAAGCCCTCCCAGTGTACACCTCATGCTGGCAGAGTTATCAATCATCTGTGCACACAAATTCACCAGTTTGACACATTTGTACTGTGTTTTGCTTTTAAGCATGTTTCCGATTCACTAAACACTAGTGATAATGATATTTCAGTGCAAAGGTCATTATGTTTGTTTCCCGTATTGTCAAATGGCAACCGATGAACAGTGGTAAAAATTAGGCAGGATCCATATCCATACTATTACAGAATAGAGTTAGACAAACAGTTAGTTTGTCTGCAGTTGTTCACAGTTGCCAATAGGAAAAGTTCCAGCGAAGATTGCATGCAGCAGAACGAACAACATATTATCAGTTGAGTGAATAATTCAATGATTCACAAAGGAATTGAAGTTACGTGTCCCTAAACGGACAATGGAGTTCAATGGAACTTGCCACCATAGTTTCAATAGGCCAACAACGCTTTTAAGAAACACGCCACAGTTTTACAAGCTCAATTTCATGAGGGAAAGTAACGTTTTAACATACGTCAAAAGTTGCCAAATTGTTAGAATTTATTCGATTTCATTTGTATGAAAATGCAGGTTTTAAAAAAGGAAGCATAATCCCAAACCCCATCCCTAAATCTAACAGTCATTGGGGGATGTATATCGTATACTAAAACATTTATAAATGAGATGGTATTAAAATAATACAAATTAGCTACTAAATCCAAAAAGTTATGATTATTGTGTGTGTGTGCCTCAATGAATCAATAATTTGAACAAATTGACTGATAAGTTAAAATTACAAAGAAAAAAAAAACAGGTTAAGAGTTACATGTGTAAATTAACCCTAGGGAAGTCACACAAACATCATTATATATTGTTGATTTAATAGATGTTAATCAGAATTATTTATATTAATTATTAAATTACATTTTTTTCTGTTTTATTACTGTCTATCCCAACGCTAAACCTACCCCCTCAAAAGAGTGATTTTTAGGTACAATGTCACAAAAAATATGCTAAATTGAGTTTCCCGCCAGAAGTAGTGACATCACTTCAAGCAAGTAACATTTTTTTTCCCACCAGAAAAGTGTTTTTTTTTTATAAATGATTTAACAGAGTTTACCACAACATACTGAAAGACACAAAAAAAAACAGATTTTTTACAGCTGAAATTACAAATAAAACAATAACAATATTTAACAATAACAAATAACACATTTCATTCAAATGTTTATTTAATTTAGGAGAGTTAACACAAAAACTGCCAATAATTGAAAATATAAATTTGTAATAATCAATATAATAATTATTAATGTCCCTTTATTAATCACTGGTCGCCACAGCGGAATTAACCACCAACTTATCCAGTGTTATACGCAGCAAATGCCCTTCCAACCGCAACCCATCACTGGGAAACATCCATACACACTCATCCACACACATACACTAGGGCCAGTTTAGCCTACCCAATTCACCTTTACCACGTCTTTGGACTTTGGAAACCGGAGCACTCGGAGGAAACCCATGCCAACATGGGGAGAACATGCAAACTCCACACAGAAATGCCAACTGACCCAGCCAAGGTTCAAACCAGCAACCTTCTTGCTGTGAGGCGATTGTGCCACCCACCGCGCCACCGTGAGGCCCTCAGACTGTGCAAAACACACAATTTTTTTCATTGTGTTCAACCCACGTAAATGTCTGCTTCCAAGACTTTAGAAACAGATGTTTTCTTTAATCCTCATAATTTGATGATGCCGCTATGTTGCCGTCTCTTGTTCTTGTACTGCTGTACTGGTTTATACCAGGTTACAGAAAAAAGTAGCATGCTCACAACATCCAATCAGATAAGAGGAACAAAAAAAGTAATATGGCATTTATGACATCACAGAGAGGGTAGCATTTAAAGGCTTAAAAACACAAACTGTTTCTAAATTAAAAGCAATTGACAAATAGTTGCATTAATTTAAAATCAAACTTTAGTGACAAGGCAGCGATGGCCCGATCGGGCAAGTAACAATCCTGCCTACTGTCCCGAGTGTCTCTCACGCTGGCCCCGGGCCATTGGGCAGTCCTTATTGTTGAGCCCTGCATTATCTATAATCCATAACAATAACAACTCCTGTATAGTAGTCACACAACATTCAGTCACTTGAATACCCAATCAAAAAAAGATTCGTGGCCGGGAATAACCTTTTTACAGTGTCTGGTATAATGCTAATGTTGTTTTTGTGTGCTTACATAGATAAATATAGCCAGGGTGTAAATGCACAGTACAGTTATGATCTTATTGCCGCATCATATCATTATGATAACATATCATTGCCATCAGTGATTTTCTGAAGATAAACAACAAAAAAGAACACAACTGGAATCATTAAAGCAGTCTCGATCGCCAATCTCATATGAAGCAAGGGATTGTGATGACATATGATGACATGTGCAGGTGTTATGGGGCTGTACTTTTTCTTAGGGGTATATTTTTAAGCCCTTCCCCTTCACACTCTGTTTCAAGGGCCAAGGGGAACAGGTACAAAAATAGAACTGGGATTGGGCCAAAATGTTCCTAAGTACACATGCAAACATTTCCTTTAGATATAACTTGATATAATTTGTTTTAGTATTTAAAACGGTTTCATTAAAGCTTTTATTTTGAAACAGGATCTTGTCTTGGAGATGCAAAATGCACCCCCAATTTGAGAATCACCCACATATAAAACATATCCCAAAAGAATACAGGAGAAGAGTGTCACGTGGCACATTTTTGTTTAATAATTAGTTGAAATAATTAATAAATGACTAATTTGTTAGGAAAACTCCTGTCGCCACCTACTGGCGTAATGATGCAACAAAAAAAGACACAAAAAAGCCCAGACTTAATGTGCCATCAATAAGCTCAATTCATTCTTACTGAATCCCTCATTTTTTTATCAGCCATGTGTGTCTGTGTGTGTGCGAAAGAGTGAAAAGAGAAAGAGAGAGAACTCTTCTCTTAACGTCGGTTGAATTTGTTCCACTTAATAAGCCCTCCCCAATGACCTCTCACTAATTAAGAGCCGGCGTGTAAGAAATACGAGCTTTAATTAATGATGAGATAAATTCTGTCTCGAGGACTGTCAGAAAATGATGACACCATGTTTTACAGTTGAAATAGAATTAGACGAGGGGGGGAGAGAAAAAAAAGAGGCCTGGATCCAGCTTACAGACAGCACTTTCTAATCTGTCAGCCGAGGATGAGAAACCCCAGCAGTAAATAAGAGAGCAGTTCAATGTCAATCAATGTCTGCTCCATTGCCTGCTGCTTGTGTACTTGTTTTCACCAAATCATGTTAACACATCCTAACACAGACAGTATGGCTCCGTGCCATTTTTGTGTGTACGAGTGTGTGTTCACCAGCAGATGAGTAAGAGAGACGGAGAGAGGCTTTCCACGACAGCATCATTAGATGACAGTTACAGCACTTGGGAAAATACACTTTCCAGAACATCTTCACTGCAAAAAAAAAGCTTTTCTTACTTTTTTTGTCTCGTTTCTAGTCCAGATTTCTAACGATTCTTAAATCAAGAAGCATTTTCTAGACAAGTAAAGAATATTGTTTTTGTTTCAGAAATAATATGTCAAAATGAAGTGAGTTTTCCTTTAAAGATTAGATTGGATTAGATTAGATTCAACTTTATTGTCATTACACATGTACAAGTACAAAGCAACGAAATGCAGTTTAGGTCTAACCAGAAGTGCAATAGCAGTAAGTGCAGAATACAGGTATAAATTATAAGGTGCAGTTATAGAAAAACTATGGTGATATTTACAGATGGATGTACTATGAACATTATATACAGGTTGACTTAGTTATGAGCCCAGATTTACAATAAATGATTGTACGTACAGGTTGATATTAATAATAAGTGTGCAGATAGATAAACAATTACAAATGTATATGTACAGTGGGTATGTACAGTTCAAATAAATGAATCAGTGCAATGCAGGTTGCTTATTAATAATCAAAAGTGTGCAGATAAACATAATTACAAATGTATATGTACAGTGAGTATGTACAGTTCACATAAATTAATCAGTGCAATGTAGGTTGCTTAATAATATTCAAAAGAGTGCAGATAGATAAACAATTCCGGTGTCTATGTACAGTGGGTGTGTACAGTTCAGATAAGTGAATCAGTGCAATGAATATGTGCAATTATTATTATTTTTTTTAATGTGCAGATGTTCAGTAGTGCAGTGATTGTGAGGAGTATAAGTTATGAGGAGAGTGGGGTGTGTGTGTGTGTTAAAACAAGCTAAACAAAGTGCCAATGGGGTAAGCAAACTAATCTTACATTACTTACCACATTGGCAGATTATTTTGCTTGTTTTATGGAAGAAATCACTTAATTTTGACTCATTATTTCTGAAAACCAGACAATTTCGGTTGCTTGTCTAGAAAATGCTTCTTGATTAAAAAGAATTAGACTAGAGAATTTACCTCACTCCTAGGAAACCTCACTTAATGAAACTCCCATCATATCCCAATTGTAATTTCTGCTCAGAGGATGTCATAAGTAAATACAAATATATGTTTTGAGAATGTCCTGAAGTAAAACATTTTTGGGAAAATGTGTCACTTACCTTGAAGGATATACTGGTGTCAGACGTACCATGTTGTCCTAAGCTAGGCAGGTTAGGGTAATTAGATAATGTAGACTTTCGATAAAAAAAAATAGCTTAAAGGAGCTATAGATTTTGACCTTAAAATGGTTCTTAAATAATTAAAACCTGCTTTTATTCTAGCCGAAATAAAACACCTAAGACTTTCTCCAGAAGAAAAAATATTATCAGACATACTCTGAAAATTTCCTTGTGCTGTTAAACATAATTTGGGAAATATCTAAAAGAGAAAAGAAAAATATTCAAAGGGGGGCCAACAATACTGATTTATTTTAAATTTAACCTATGTGTAAAAGTCCAATGTTTCTACCATTGTCGAAATTGTTAAATACAAGTTAAATGCAGAAGTATATTTTTTTATTTATTTACTTTAGTTTTATTATTATTATTATTATTATTATTATTATTATTATTATTATTATTATTATTATTATTATTTCCTCCTCTTGGCTCTGATTTGTTTCCTTTTTTGTTGAATTATTTAGATTTTCGCCAGGGGTTGATGGGTAGGGTATTAATAGAAAATGCAGTTGGTTGCTATTCTTGTCTATAATAATGTATGCTAAATTATTTTCAAACTGTTCCATAAAAATGTGATCACAGAAAAAAAATTGACTAAAAACAAGACAAAATTTTGAAGGCATTTTTTGGAGTACTCCTGCATATATTTAAGTGTTTTATTTTAAGAATTTGTTAATCGTCACAGATCCAAGATGCTGCAAGCCATATTAATGTAAAAGATTGTCTGTAAAAAGTGTCTTTAATCGATTTAAATCATTTGTTAGTCAGTCTATTTTTTTTCCAGCATGTATTATGGTGTAATGAAAACTTCATTTGATAACATTTCATTTGCTTTAATTATAAAATACTTCAAATGTAGTCACATGATTTTTTTATCAGTGCTTTAAAGATGTTATGTCATTTTAGTTGACCAAAAAGAACACACTGTAAAAATTGTAATGATAAAAGTCATGAAAACAATTGTTTTTACGTTGCTTTAACTTATTTTAATAGGTTAATCAAAATTCAACAACATTTTTTTTAAGTTATACAATGATTTTGAACGGTTTGATTGATGTAACTTGAGATGACTAGAAAAGAAAAATTGATTCAACTAAACATTTAAGGCAGCAATAATTTTGTTTTTAAAGTGCAGGCAATACAGAAAATAGGTGCTTCATGCAAATGTTTGCTTAACTTAGAGTAATTCCCAAAAAATCTCGAATTACTTCATGATGATTGAAGCTGAATGTAAGATTTAGTAGAACAAGAGAGTCAAAAGGGAGTCTTTAATTAATATTGTCCTGACAAAATATCCCTAAATACACATAAAACATGGGCGCCACGGTGGCCTAGTGGTTAGCACGTTCGCCTCACAGCAAGAAGGTCGCTGGTTCGAGCCCCGGCTGGGTCAGTTAGCATTTCTGTGTGGAGTTTGCATGTTCTCCCCGTGGTTGCGTGGTTTTCCTCCGGGTGCTCCGGTTTCCCCCACAAGTCCAAATACATGTGGCATAGGTGAATTGGGTAGGCTAAATTGTCCGTATAGTGTATGAGTGTGAATGTGTGTGTGTGGATGTTTCCCAGGGATGGGTTGCGGCTGGAAGGGCATCCGCTGCGTAAAAATATGCTAGATAAGTTGGCGGTTGATTCCGCTGTGGCGACCCCGGATTAATAAAGGGACTAAGCCGACAAGAAAATGAATGAATGAATGAACACATGAAACATTATTTTTGATAATTGATATCATTCGTTATTATTCAATATTTTGATCAAAACCTACAAAATTAGTACTTTTTAAATTGTCCCTAAATCATGCATCAACTAGGAGTAATGAAATGATTTCCCGCAACTATATATATAAGATAAAGGAAAAGATGTCACTTTCGTTCAGCGATAAGATGTGAAGCACAAAAAAGTGTGTGTGTGCTCTCTCACTCTAGAACAGTTTTGACACCAACAAATATTCAGAATCAGTTTTTTTTTATCAAAAGTAAAAAAAAAAAATTTAAAAAGTGTAATTTGTGTTTGGTCAGCACTGAATTACTCGCATTATCAGTAAGGTACTAGAAAACAAATGTCTGTAAGTGAATAGTTTTGTCCCCCTTAACTTTTTCAAATCTTCAAATTTAGAATCACTCATATAACACATCCCCTGCATTTTGTCATCGTATGATTGAAATACAGTAAGTTTTTTGCAGAATGGTCCAGAGCAAAGGGTTCAGAGAGGATTGAGTGTTAGGCTGGTTGTTGTGCGCTAGAGGCTTATTCCATCACATTGGTAATGATGTACCACACACACACACACACACACTCATGGAGACTGATGATGAATTGGCCTCATCTAACTCTGATGACTGTCGGGGAAGCCATGTGGTGCCCACTGTCTGGTTTCCGAAAAGACTGACACACGCATACATGCGCATATTACCACACTTGCGAAACCATTCATCTTCTTGTATGATATCCTCAGCAATCATTTGTTGTGCTGGTAAAATTATACAGTATATTGTTTTATGACATTTTGCATGTCTAATATATGCATCTTCCAATTTAGATACAAAATGTCTTTAGTCTTTTAAGTTCTGTAGGATACAAATAAATATATAAACAAATAAATAAACAAATATAAAACATATTCTAAATAAATAATAATAAATATTAACAAAAAGTGCAAGGTAAAAAGTAGCCTAGGCTGCGATATGTGCTACCAGATCTATTTTCAGCAGACACCAACATGAAAATATACTAGTAATTTATGGTAAATACTATAAATGTTTTTACCCATACTGACACCTCCAATAGAGATAGAAAGGTTGCAATTAGCTAAAATGTTGGTAGAATTGTTATTTTATGTATAGGTGATACAGTATATACTGCATCACCAAAAATGATTGAGGTCATGTCCATATGTTGTGAGATAAGTCGATTTATACACTACCGGTCAAAAGTCTGGGTCAGTAGGATTTTTAAATGTTTTAAAATAAGCTTATCCTGCTCACCAAGGCTGCATTTATTTAATCAAAAATACAGTACAAATTGTAAAATTGTGAAATGTTATTGCACTGTGAAATATCTGTTCAAAAGTATAATTTATAATTTAATTTAAGAATTTAATCCAGTTATTTTAATGATGAATTTTTAGCTTCATTACTCCAGTCTTCAGAGTCACATGAGCTTTCAGAAATTATTAAAATTACTAGTATTATTAAAGGTAATAGTAATAAAAGCGATAATGACGGGACTAATAAATTTATTTGAAACTTAATACAATAAGTAATAAATAAATATTTAATACCTTTAACAGTTTAACCTTTCTTTTTATTTTTTTGACATTTAATAAATGCCACCTTGATGAACCGAATAAATTCAATTATTAAATAAAATTTATAATAAAAAAACTGATGCATTTTTTAAGAGATATATTTTAGCATTGAAATAAGTAAAAGTGGCAAAGACATGTAATACTAAATATTTCTGTTAAATTATGTTATTTTGATATACAGTACATGATGAACAGTATATGGTATAATATATGCACACCAAGTTTAATAAAATAAAAATAAAGTAAATGGTTAATATTCTGATAATAAAAAAGCATAACATTCTATTTAAACATATATTTAAATTAAGACAATAAACATCAAAAATGATTTAAAGCTTAATTGAAAGGCATCGTTTTATTTAAAAAGTCTTAAAGACAGTAGTGCTAGTAAAGTTAAACGACCAGTGTTAATTTTGTTGATGAAAAATTTTCGTCATCATTTTTGTGCCAAACAAGGTCCTACCAACAAAAACTACTGAAAAATGAAGTAAAAAATAAGTGATTATGATGCTGACATTTTCATTGACTAATAAAAACGAGACAAGAATGTGATTGAGGGAATTTTTTTGAAAAATATCCATTCAGAATTAATCTTGGTGTGTGATGCATAATGCACACGTACGCATTTGAAAAGTAATGATCCACATTAGACGCAGTATGTGATTATATCATCCACAAGGCATCTAACTGATTAAACTATGGCAACAGCTGAGAGAAAATAAAGATTCATGTGTGATGTCAAGACAAAAAGACCGTAAATTGTATGGGGTTGGAAATAGCTGATAAAAAACAATGTTATCATTATCATGACGTCGGCATATCAGGGAATCATTCCGAAATTTAAAGGTAATTTCGGATCTTTTTTATTTGACCTTGTGTGCTTTTGCTTAGCCTTTGTATAGCCTCTTGATGACCTTACCCAGTCGACCTTACTTGTATTTACTCAGAATGTACGTTCAGAAAGTTATTAAATCGGTAATGTTTAAATTCATATGATCATGGCATTTATTTTCGTGAGTAGCTGTTCCCTCACGTGTTTTATTTGAGCTGTGGCTACAGTTTAGCTAACCAGCTAACTTGCGCTCTTCACGCCCTGTCTGCCTCAAAGGAGTTAACACAGCCATGGGACTGAGTGCACATTTTACAAGATAACACATTATCATTTTCTATTCATATGTCATTTCTCTGCTTATTTAATAAGCGAAATACAGCTAAGCACCATGTACTGTACCAAAGTACAAACAGTAAAAACTTGCTATAGACTGACATTGCAAAGTTAACTTAAACTATTTTATGTCCTTTAATGATTTTGTCCTTAAATGATTAGTAAATAATTGCACAATCCTGCATTGCCAGATGGTTACTGTTCTAAATCTAGATCTGTTCTAAAAAAATAAATAAATAAATAAAATACTCTATAGTAGATTTAGTCAACTAAAATCTTATGAAATTTAGTCAGCCTAAACTAAAGAGTCAGAAGATGAAAATATTATTAGAACTAAAATGGAATTTTTGTCTAAAAGCTAAGATTACAGCCCCTTTCGCACAGCGATACCTGTAAATATCCGGAAAATTACCAGAACAACTTTACCGGCATCACAACTGACCTCTGTCACGACTTCACTCTATCCTCAAGAGATGCACGGGATTGCAGGAATTAGCAAAACAAATATTTATTTACACAACACTCACTGGAAACACTGGACCATCGACACACAGGAATCATGGGTTACAACAGTAATGAATGACGTTCAACACCAGAAAAGGAATGAACTAAACACAGGAACTTAAATACACAGGACATGATTAAACTGATTACATACAGGGGTGAGACACAGGTGTAAACACTGAACACTAACAAACGGCGGGAAAACAGAACAAAGGATCAAAACATGATCAAAACAAAAGCACATGGAACACAACAACACGGGGAAAATCATGTGACGAGCACAAAACCCTGACAACCAGTAAATTCAAAGAAGCGCTGTTTACACAGACAAGGACGTTCCGGAATTTTTCCCAAAAAAGACCATTCACACATCTATTCCAAAATACCAGTAAATTGTGCCATCATTACTTAGAAATTAACTCTAAATGGCTGTGCTTGTGTTTGTAAACATAGAAGGTGTCAGACTTCTGTTCATATGTTCACTTTTATTTAAAGCTTTAGCATTCATGCAGCTGCTTTGTTCCAGAGACATCCAAAGGCAGAAGCGCAAAATGTTAAATGTTTACACATTTGACTACATTACAAATTCTGTGCATGGATATTGTGAACAACTTGGATGAAACCATGGAGAAACACTTTCGCATGTCCAGATGTACATAATATGTGTGTGTCCTGGCACTCACCAGAGCACTAATGCACATATTTGAAGGTAAACAAACAGTGGTTTATCATAAGCATTTTATCGATAATTATTTACACAGCTCGCATTAAGAAGGAACATAAAAACGATCTCTGCAGCTAAACATGTCTGGAAAAACATTCAAAGGGCTTTTTTGTTTCATAAACAGTCCGGATGTGAATGCAGTAGACATCTCACATCAGCATGTTCTAATTGTGAACGTGCTCTTTCCGGTAATTTTCCTTCTGCGTTCACAGAGAGCAGCACTTCGGCAAATTATCGGTAATGTTACAGCTTCTCTTTCTGTAAAAATTGTCGAAACAACGTATTTTTAAAAAGGGCCTGTTCACACATACAGACCTTTCCGGTTTAGGGGCTTATAACAAAATCAAAATTTGCCGTCAAAATGAACTCTGCAACTGACTCTCCTTAACCAAGCAAAATCAGAGCACATTTACTCCAGCACCTCAGTTGCATCTCGCCACTTTGATCTAACAGAGGCTAATTCCTTTTTTAATACAACAAATGTAAATTAACGTCTGACACCGGCAATCAACTTAATAATGCATGTTTATCAAACACAGACCATATGGTGCCTTTTTATTATTACTCTGAGTCAATTGTCACATTCGGCGTGACACTTTTCCTCAAAAACATTCGTTACGAAAGGCTCAGAATGAAAAGAGAGAGGGAAGAAAAACAGCCGGCTTCCTCGCAGCAGTTTGTTTGCAGATTTGTTCGTATTTAATGTTTCTTTCACTGAGCCACCCTCAAAAAAAAAAAAAAAAAAAGACGTTCACAACTCCATTTACAGCCAGGAAAAGCCAAGCTGACAGACGAATGACGTTTCTGACAGCAGAGAGACAGGAAGTGAGAAAGAAAAGCAGCGAGAGAGAGAAAGGGAACAAGGAAGTGAAACGTTATAGGCAGTCACACAAGGAGCAACCTCGCAAACTGTCAATCAACGTCCTGTCTCATCAGACGCCGATCAGAAGCTGCTGGCAGGAGAGCTGTCAGTCAAGAGCGCTCGCTGGAGGACGAGCAACATGCCACACATGCCCGATTAATCACGGATCACAGACAATTTACTTTGATGGAATGCTATTAGGGGTGTTAAAAAGTGTTCAAAAATGTGAATTAAAGGGATAGTTCACTTAAAAAATGAATATTTACTAAGTGTTTACTCACCCTCAAGGGATTCCAAATGTTTATGATTTTCTTTATTCTGTTTGAACAAAATAGAAGATATCCCGAAGAAAGTTAAAAAAAAAAATGGTTATGATTGACTTCCAAAGTTTTTCTTTTTTCTTACTATGCAAGTCAATGGTTTCCATTTTTTAGCTTTCCTTAAAATACAGAAGAAAGAAACTGAAACAGCTTTTGAACAAGTGAAGGTTGAGTAAATGATGTTAGAACTTTTTGGTTGAACTACACCTTAGTTAGAGTACAAAAGAATAAAGGTATCTGGAAGAAAATATACTACAGTACAAACAGGGAAAAAAAAGTAAAGATTAGTTCAACAAAAAGTATATTGTCAGTTATTTACCCTCATGACCTTTGTTAATCTTCAGAACTCAAATTCAGATGTAAAATTAAAATTTAAGGATTTATTTAAATAATATTTTGTCACATGGATGGTTTAATGGTTTTTCATTCCTTTTCTGGACTTTGAACATCTCACAATCATTGCTCTCTATTGAGTCAACGTAAAAAGGTAAAGATTAGATATATAGATATAAATATTGTTGATTACTCTTCATAATTACCCTCATGACCTTATTTTTACATTTAGAACACAAATTAAGATTTTTTTTAGTTGGATTTTTTTTTTCGTTCCTTTTCTGGACTTTGAACACCTCAGAATCATTGATTTCTGTGGAGGATGAGAGAAAGCACTCAGGTTTCATCTAAAACAGTGTATCCTCATCTTCAAAACACAAAATTAAAAACTTTTTAGATGAAAACATTGAAAAAAAAACAGGTAAGTTTAAAAACAGGTAATAAAAAAACATTTAATTGCTCAATTACTTTAATTACTTTTGAATTTATATATAATGTACATATAAATGTATATAATGTAGGTTCTTCACACTAAAAAAACAACCCATTTCATTTATTTATTTATTTATTTACTTACCTACTTGCCTACTTACTTATTTACTTACTTACTTACGTACTCACTTACTTACTAGTTCTCAGTTATCATGTGCATGCTGAACACTGTAAAAATTGTCACCTTAGAATTATAAGGTTCTATCTGACATTTTTTTCTTTTTTTAAATTGAGTTAATGACATTTTTATTATTTAAAAACTTATTTACATTGTGGAAGTTTACATATATATA
>CAIGQQ010004210.1:1417949-1431669 GCA_903798035.1 Danio albolineatus
ATATATAAGAATACAAATATGTACTTCACATGTTTACTTAAAATTCACATATTATATTATTAATATTAAGCACACCACACATCATGTGATAAGAACAGCACAAGTGCACTTAAGCCATGTCTAAATCCACTTTTGGACTCAGTGCTGGAAAAACAGTAGGCAAACCAGGCGCATAGTCTAAAAGGGTTGTCCTTAATCTCTTAATGAGTAATGGGTGTCTTAAGAATGTAAAGTACATTAAACCAAGAAGAATCTTACCACGCATTTTCTTTAAGAGCGAGTTGTGGTAATATCAGGGCAGATTTACTATTTACATTGCGGACATTGTAAGTGTAAAACCTGAATTCTTTACTAGCGAGAGAAAAATCTCCTTGTGAGCAGGTTTAAAACAAACAAGCAGACTAAAATGAAGAAGGTATGAAAAGAAGTAGCATGTTTTATACTTATGTTGACAATAATAATCTTTAGTCCTTTCATTTTTTATATTTAAAGATGTTTTTTGTGTCCCTGTGTGAAACTAGCAACATGTACATGCATTCTGATATATTCTCTTTAATTAACAACCAAAAAAAGTCGCTATTAAATGTATGAACAGCTTTTAGTTCATAACAATGAGCTTTAACACAACCTCCTTTTAGACCAGCATGCCTATGGGCACAAATACATTTTTTGTTTAAAAAAAGTGGTGCAGATTGTAAAAATGATACCTACACTGGGCTGAAACTTGTGTTGCGCCTGACGCCACTTTGCTCCAGCTTTGATAGGGCTCATTATGTGGATTACACACGTTTCAGTAATAACAGTGGGCAAATTAACTCAGACAAAATTTCTACCCCAAAGTTTAAAATTTTTCTCCAAATATAAAACTTGTATCAGAGTTACAGCAATAGCTTGTCAGTTGCTACGTTTCCATCCACCTATTTTTATGTGCATTTTGGATATGATGATCCTGATGGAAACACAAAGGTGCACATAAATTTTGCAGGATAAACTTTCTATTCGATAAGAAAAAATGCACAAAAACTATGATGGAAACACTTTTATCGCACAAATTCCAGTATGCGCATAAAAAAAGTGTTAAAAGTCTTATTATATTATCAATTACCTTCAGAATCAAAAGCATCTGTGCTCTGCGTCTCATGACTTGAACACCACGTGGTTACTGCGTGTCAGGATTGCGTTCTGAGGTGCAAGTCATTTATTTCTCAGGAGTTAATCAGCAAGTGATGATTTTGTTTGCTTTGACTCACAGGATGGAAACATTGCTTTATTATCTTTAATGCGATATTCCAGTTTTGTTAATTTGCACTTTTGAATAGAAACAAATCTTGTGGTTGTTTCATTGTAAAGTGCAGCTAATAGTTGCTTAGCAATGACAGATGACACAGCAGAAAAAATTGGTGAAGGTTTTAGATTTACACATGATATGTGAAAGCCTTTTTAGTCAGTAACAGTCAGTATCTTAATAATTGGCAAGCAATATGCCACTATTTAATGGTGAGAATCGTTACTTAGACAATATACCATAAAAAAAATTAAAATTTGATGGCTAAATTTTTCTAAATTCCTCAAAATATATTAATATAAGGAAGAAATAAGCTCAAACTACTTTAAAACAAGTTTAGTTTGGTAGTACATGATTTAGAGATTTAACATTAGTCTCTATACCTCTCTGTCAAAAAGCATATCGCACATTCAATATCGAACTTCTGAAAAGGTCTAAAAGAGCACCCGGATATGTTCTGAGAGGTGCAGATGTCCTCCTAATGTCCTTATGGGAGTGAAAACTGAAAAAAAAGTGAAATATACGTAGCCATCCTGAGGGAAAACAGAACTAAATAAGATCACAGAGTAGTGTTTTTTGCATCCCTTAGAGGCTGCAACAGAGACCTAAAGAGTCATATGCCTTTGACGAAGAAAATCTAATTGAAGAAAAAAACTCCATTGGGATTAAGTGCTGTATACATAACTGAGAGCAAAATGTCCCCCTCTCCACTCATAAGAGAGAAAGAAAGGGACAACATCTTCTTTTCCCACTCTGCTCTTCTCCGATTTATTGGCATCACACTCAGGAATACTTTTCCTGAAATCATGTACAAATCATAAAGCATACATATAATTGCTAGAAGGAATTTAACAAATCAATATTAATTCTAAAGTCCCATTATATATCTTTTCAAATTCTGTACTCTTTGAGTTGGTGTAAATAAAGCCACACTCTAAAAATAATGCAGTATTATTTAAACTCAAATTGGATAAAATATGGACAAACCCAAACACTGGGTTAAATTTGGTCCTATTAATTAAAAAAAATTACACTGTAAAAATGGCTGTGATTTCAACGGTAAAAAAACTGTAAAAATGCTACAGTAAAAATCTATAACCTAGTAAACAGTATGTTTTCTTAATATACGTACGGTGAATAACCTTAAATTGACTCTCCCAGAATTCCCTGCATGGCAGATCACTTTCTATGCCTTTTGTTGACATTACTATGGATCTTTTTAGTTGTTTCCCCATCAGTTATGTACAGTTTGAGATTTATGTTACATCTAATGTTGATAAAAATGTTTATTTCATGACTTTTACCATACTGGTGTTTAGTAGCTGTGTGAATGACACTGAGCACATTCTAAACAGCAATACACTTTTCTGCTTGTGGTAAAAGTTGTTTGTGATGAGCATTGGTTCATAATGTAACTTTCTCATCACCACCTGCATATGGCTGTGTTAATCTGTGTAACAAAAGATGTGTAGATGTTGGTAATTCAAAATACAGACATATTACTGTCACCTTCCTACAAGGAAGGTTATCTCTTTTCTTCAATTTATTCAAACACGCAGCAGATTAAATAACAGGAAAAGCAGGTAAGTGATTGTTTTTGCAGGTGAGCAGATGTAATGTTGTTTATGATGTAAACACATAGCATAGAGTCACTTTCCCTTAATGATAGCCTGTTCATCCACAGTTTTGAGAGAAACGTACACAGGAGAGACATTCACTGGAGAGGTAAAACATCCACAGAAGAAGAAGAGCCAGGGAGAAGGTGAGGTGAACCATCTGACTTCTGGGGTTATATAGGGGGCTTGATTATGAGTGCAGGTGTGTCTGATCAGAATTCAGGTGAAAGGAGATGGGGAGCGATGATTGGTGCTGAGGGAACGTGCTGATAAGAAATAATGGTAAAAGGAGCAGCAGGATTGAGCCATGGATGTGACAATTACCTCTATAAATGAATGAGTACGGTAGTTAACTATAATAATGAGAAATTACTTTTATGGTTTGTACCGTATTTTAACTGTGAAATACTGGCAACCACAGCTGCGGCTTTTTTACTGTAAATTTTACGAATTAATTTTTTCAGGTCAGTTGGCATTTCTGTGTGGAGTTTGCATGTTCTCCCCGTGGTTGCGTGGGTTTCCTCTGGGTGCTCCGGTTTCCCCCACAAGTCCAAAGACATGTGGTATAGATGAATTGGGTAGGCTAAATTGTCCCTAGTGTATGAATGTGAATGAGTATGTATGGATGTTTCCCAGAGATGGGTTGCAGATGGAAGGGCATCCGCTGCGTAAGAGCAAAATGCTGGATAAGTTGGCGGTTCATTCCGCTGTGGTAACCCCGGATTAATAAAGGGACTAAGCCGAAAAGAAAATGAATGAATGAATGATTATTATCCCTATAATAATAACTTTAGGTAGCAATTGAACTGAACAGCTTGAGCTTCGTATTTAATATTTTAGTAATGTGCAAGTAATGAACTTCGATGCATTAGTTTACAGTATTATACAGTACATCAGATTTTTTTAATGTTAAGAAAAGTGTAATAATATATATTTGAATTAATTGATATTAAATATTAGGGTTTCACAGTGGGTAGCACGATCACCTCAAAGCAAGAAGGTCGCTGGTTCGAACCTCGGCAGGGTCAGTTGGCATTTCTGTGTGATGTTTGCATGTTCTACCTGTGTTCCCATGGGTTTCCTCCGAGTGCTTCGGTTTCCCCCACAGTCCAAAGTCCAAAGACATGAGCTATAGGTGAATTGGGTAAGCTAAATTGTCCGTAGTGTATGTGTGTGAATGAGTGTGAGTGGATGTTTGCCAGTGATGGGTTGCAGGTGGAAGGGCATCCGCTGCAAAAAACATATGCTGGATAGGTTAGCGGTTCATTCCGCTGTAGCGACTGTAGAATAATGAAGGGTCTTAGCCAAAAAGAAAATTAATGACTGAATAATATTAAATAATTGTAAATATACATTTTTTTTCATGAAACCAGTTTAAAAAAGCAAAAAAAAGAAATAATAATCAGCTATTTTCCACTTGTTTTTTTAGTAAAACATTTTTTTGAATTAAGATAGGACATAATAAACCATACTTTTTTTTGCACAGTTACTCTTTACTCTTCAGTTGCTCTCTGCTCTCTTTACTTCTTAAAATGTGTTTTAATAACGTTTTGTGTTTTAATATGTGTTTTAATAACATTTTACACAACTAACATAAAGCATAGAGTAGGATAATAAGAGTATGAATTATTCAGAAAAAAAAGTTTAGAATTTTTTATTTAATCCTACTTTATTTTGGTTAATGGGTTAATGCACATTTCAGAAATGTGTCTTCTGCTTATGACCATTTACTTTCAAACTACTTGAAATGTGGAAAGTAAAGTTTTTTTTCTATTGCATTTCTTTCACTAACGTTGTAATTAATTACCGTTTTTTTGTAAAGAAACAGCACCAAACTGTCTGAATTGGCAGGCGATTATTGTGATTCATTAGAAATCACTCCAAATAATCTGCTAATATTGGTTGAAAAATTCATAATGAGTTTAAACTGTAATATTGTTTCAATGGTAGTATTGTTTTATTAATCAAATAAATACAGCTTCGGTGAGCATAAGAGCCATTGAAACCCCAAGCGTTCATAACAAAACATCAATATGATAGCAGACGTGCCGCCGACACTACAAATCCTCTCTCAAACATTCTAAATCAACTGCATCAGTTTAAAGTTACGTTTCACAAAAAATCCCCAACAACTTCTATTAGGCCTCTTTTTATTCACGCTTTCCAGTTTGAGCGTAATAACGTTGGTATCAGTTCACAGCAAATGAACGCAGATGAAAGCTTGAACCACGAGTCGGAACTTTCATGTCTCCGCTGAGGCTGTAACTGGGGGCATTCTGGGATGGGGGTTTTACTGTGGTTTTGTTTATCGGGGCTGAAGGATAACCGTGGCAGGCAGTGACTGGAAGCCCTCACTCGGGACAGGAGAGAAGTCAGATCCACTCAGGCCAGGGCTGATTCGATTAAACAACCACCGAAGTCCGCCGTTCAGGTTCGCTTTCTGCATATGCAGGGCCGCGGAGACCGAGACCCCATCAGGGGCCGTCTGTCCATTCAAAAGAGAGAGAGAGGAGAGAAAAAAAAACATCATTTATTTAGCGTGTTTACTGTTTACTGTTTCTACCGGGCCTTAGAGAGGAAATTAATTTTTTACAATTTTCCCCTAAGTATAAAAGAGCAAGGCGAACTCTAGGGTATTCAGGCTTCCAAAATGATGAACAGTGCGAGTCTCTTTGATTTTCATCACCTTTATCAATGACAGATATGATTTTCCTCTTCTCTCCCGGCGTTATGAATATTTCACCATAAAGAGCCTGTCCGTTTACTGTAGGGTGGCAGGAGCCAAATGTAGATAGAAGTGTCAGTCAACTCTTTCTGTCGGTTTAATAAGATCACAAGATTCTCTGATAAAAGGAAGGCTCGTTCAGATGAACATCTATAGTTGTGAGGTAACAATGCCTTATTGTTTTTGCAAAAAATGATTATTAATGAGGAGGGGGAAATGCTTCAGATGGCATTTAAATATTTGGGCCTGCCAAAGCTGTTCTGTGTTATAAATTAAAGATACAAGAAGCATTTGGGGGTGTGATTTGTGAAGAGTGGACTGGTCAAACTTAAGTTATGCTAAATGCAGTATTAATCTCAACTCAAATATAAAATGTAATATAAAAAGACCATTTTACTTATTTACTTGCATATTTTTTTGGCCAATGAAATTTGCCTTTCAATGGATGCTGGAAACCAGCCACATATTGATAAGTAATGTTATTATGTTTTAACATTAAGTTATGATTGAATTGCATCTTGTTTCAGTTATTAAATAGTTTGCTAACAAGCAGGAAATGTTCATGAGCCAATGACGCCAATGACATGACCACATTGAAATAGTCTATAGTAGCTAAAAGCTTAAAGCATACAAATAAAAAGCATAAAAAATATTATCTTTTAACTTTTATTTAAAGTTTACAAATCAAATGCAATTACAGTAGATCCATATAAAAATTACAATTTCATATAAAAATAAAAAAACAGAAATTTACAAAACAATTACTTTACAAACTGTATTGTAAAGAAATCATATAAACTTTTCAATATTATGCAATAATAATTCAAAAAGTAATAAAAAACCTGAATAAATATATATTACATAAGTAAATGAATACACTCAGTGGTGGGCAAACATTTTCTGTGTATTTCTGTGCATGCAGATTATGTGTGAGCCTACCAATACTTAACCATCTTGTATTAAAAGATACATTAAAAAGATATTTAAAAAGGCCTATCTGCTAAAAAAGGATAATCTAATGTTTTTAGAAGTTACTCTTGTGAATACTTAAAATATTAGGGTCAAAGTTTTATGTCGCGCAGTTCTGTTATATTTTAAAAGTTAAACGCATAACGCAGTTATATTTTAGGAGTTAAAACCATTAGTTTTGAGTAAATCATGACATACAACTTAATTTCCAGATTCTTTGATGAATAGGAAGTTGAAGAAAACAGCATTCATTTGAAATAGAAATCTTTTGTAACATTAAATATATCTTTTCTGTAACTACAGATCAGTTTAAAACTTTCCACAGATATTTTTCTTTGTTTTTCTACTTCTAAAACTCTATGGGTTCACTGTTTAAAAAAAAGAGAGAATTAATAAAGAAAATACATTTTTAAAAAATACTATTTTTGCTAGGCCATAATTAAGACAACATATTAGAATTAAATCTACAAAAATATTCTCTAAAAATGATAAATGAAGGGTTATTTACAAATCCAGTAAATCTTCATGATGCTAAATCTGCATATATTAATAAACGCAAACCCAAACAATTATAATTTGAATCGTTTTACAAAATCAAATCAAGTTTGGACCAACTAAAAATAAATAATAAAAATAAATAATACTTTGAAGAGAGTGAAGAGTTACTAAATAATAGTTTAAGCTGCTTGATTTTTTTAACTCTTAGTTCTAAGTTCTTAATATTTTATCCCTAAATTAACCAATTTATTAAGTTTATCATCAAATTTGTCCACATAATATTTTAAATAAAAAATGTAAAACATAACAAACTCAAACGAACCAAATATATAGTCTAAAATGGTCCAGAAACGTCCAATCAAGGGTACTTAAACTCAGCCTAATTTACCGCCGAGGCCCCAAAGCGGCGTTTGATTTAAAATCGAACTCTTTGAGAGCCGTAAGGGGGCCGCGAGAGCACCGGTGCTTCTAAATGACAAGCTGACTATTACACCATAAAGCAGCAGCAATTTAAATTGCAAAACAGGTTGCCAGGTCTCTTCAGAAGCAATATCTGTGAGCATTCCGCAAATGTACGAAATAAATATAAAAGGGAGGGATATGCAAATGAGGGTGACGGAGGACTACTTTGAGGCGAGTAGGTAATGCTGCAGCTATTCATCACGATGGAGAAAGAAAGCACCCGCGTCCGTCCTTAGCATATTCTAATGAAGGCCATCATGCAAATGAGCATGACCTTTTCTGGGCTTTTTTTTACACAAGTTCACACTGAATAGAGAAGTGTGTACATACGGTAAGGCAAGCAAGCAGACGCGAACGCAAGCCCGTCCCAGAATTATATGGCGCCATAACAAATACTCTCCCCCCTTTTCAGCCGAAACACCATAGTGACTAATTACAGCAATCAATGCAAGTACAAACAGAGCGAGCTACAGCTGTGAGAGAGGCAGGCCCCGTACTGTATGCGACGACCGTCCTGAGTGCTCTTCGGGATTTCGGAAGATTGTTGACGAGTCAGAAATGACAGGGGCTTATTTCTTTAGAAGCCCCCTGGAAAGATGTCAAACTAGTAAATAAATACATCCACGCGCTCAACTGCTGATAATTAACACTCAAGTTTTTGTCAGGGAATATGTACTTTTTTATTGACAATATAATTCACTTCAGTGCGTTTTACTTAAATATGTATTTAATTTTAGTCGCTGATGTTAGTATTGAATGATAATGTGGAGAGTAGACATACAGACATACTGTACAGCCCTCCTGTGAAATATTTACTCTTTTTCAAATATTTCTCAAGTGATATTTAAGCAAAGAAATTTTTCACAGTATTTCCGATATTATTTTTTCTTTTCTTTTTTTTGGCCAAATAAAAGCAGTTTTAATTTTTTAAAAACAATTTTAAGGTCAATATTATTAGCCCCCTTATGCAGTATTATTTTTTGATTGTCAACAGAACACTGTTATACAATGATTTGCCTAATTAACCTATTTAAACCTTTAAACGACACTTTAAGCTGAATACTAGTGTCTTGAAAAATATAAAAGAAATGAGTTATTAGAAATTAGTTGTTAAAACAATCATGTTTAGAAATGTGTTGAACAAAATCTCTTCTTTAAACAGAAATTGAGGTAAAATTATACAGGAGGGCTAATAATTGTGACTTTACTGTATGCCAATATTCAGTGATTCAATATATCATGGTGATGAAAATGCACAATAATTATAAGATGTGCACTTTTAAATAACATTAATGAGTATTTTTTATTATTATATAAATATATAGAGAGTATGTTTTAAGAATATCCCCATTGTATTTGCAGTGGTGTTTGGAGATACATGTTCACATGTTAATCATGGTTTTAATAATGATTAAAAAAAACAGGGACTTTTTATAGCCCTGATGTTCCTTAACACTTTAAAATAAAGATCCAATAGTTAGCAATTAGTTCGTTTAATAAAATTCATGATGAAAAGCTTTTATTTCCCTAAGGTCAATGGCTCCAAAAGTGGGGATCGCAGGACAATTTCCAAAAATCTAATTAATTTTATAAAACTATTAGAATCCCCATATTTTATCCATAACCTAATGAAAAACAAAATAGTTGTTAATAGTAACTTTGTTAACATGTTGATAATAAACATTAAAAAACAACATGCAGATAAAAAGCCATCAGCTTTTTTATTTTTTTGCAACCCCTGGGGTGATTACATTATATTAAAGACACAGCAATAGCGTCAGATGCAGCACTTTGATTTTATGGGTCCAGGTTAAACTTTCTGACACCGATACAGCACTCACGTGCATTCAAAATAAATACAACTAAACATGGAGGATGGTCTCAGAGTGGCGTTCTCCAAAATGAAACAATGAAAAAACTTTTGGTTGATGAAAAGACTTTTTGGGACTGTTGTTTGCAAGGTTTTATATTTATAACCCCCTCAAAGAATACTGGGGGTTGCGAGTCACTGAAATTGTTATTTTGGAGGGTCACAGGCTGAAAAGGTTGGAAACCCCTGCCTTGGGTGATGTCCATTTCTTAGTTAATGCCTAATTTTTGGTGATTGTTCAAACTACTTAATTAAAATGAGCTAAAACAACATTTTTGGAGATTAATTTGGGGGAAACTTAACTGTTTTATGTTCAATCCACTTAAATGTGTTACATTAGCCAAATCGATCTGTGTTGGGATAACATGAATGAATTGTGTGGAACCCTGCAGTGTATTACTGTAAATCAATGACTAATAACGTTCTGTTGTTGTTTTTAAACAAACATTAACAAATTATCTGCAATAAATTTGGCTTTTTCCTCACTGTCGATACTAATCCATTAACTAACAATGAGACTTTTTTGTAAAGTGTTATCTGTTGTACTTTATCATACTATCATCCAATTGAACTTGGTTGAAACATTTGTTCACACAGAACAGTGACATACAATAAAGCAAAACACAAAGTAGTATTTTTTTTATCAAAATACTGTCTGTAAATTCACAGTAAATTATTATAATTCTGTAAATATTTCTAAATATCTGTATCTAAATGCGCTTGAACTAGCATAAAAGTTAATGCGTATTAATTTCTATGTTGAATAAAATAGTATTAGTGTTTGAATTATTGTAACTAACATGCAAAAGATATAGGCATTTTTACAGTAATTTGCTGTCATCCTGATGCCTGCCTTAATTTCACAATAAAATTCTGAATACGTAAAATTTAACTGTTAAATCCTGTAAAGTGAGACTAATGTAATTTACTGTGAAAAATTACAGTAACATGTTGTGAAATTCTGGGAATTTATTACAGTGTAAACATAAGTGACACATGATTAGAATTCTAATACGCTAATTTGGTGTTGTAAGAATAATTACTTTTTATTATTGTTATTATTATTATTATTATTATTATTATTATTAATATTATTATTATTATTATTATATTATATAACAGTTAGAAATCAGTTTACTGATTAATATTGTTTGTCATATATAATGTCATGTCAAATAAAATATCATGACACTGATTTTAAGACCTTCTGATGAATATGCAGTTCAATAGAACAATATTTTACAAACGTTTAACAGTTAGAACAACATTTTTACAGCGAGCTGTTTACAGCCAAGTTACTCCACATACCCTTACAGTGACTTTGAACTTTTCCGCTTGTAAAGATTAGGCATAAATATTGAAATATTGAAATGAAAGATGCCCTGCTTACATAGATGAAGCTGAAGGATGGAGGAAGAGGAGGTGCATGAGAAGGTGGGGGGGTTGTTGGTTGGGTATCTCCTGTGCATCAGTAAGCAGACCGGGCCTCTTCTCTGCACAGACAGTTATGGATAGGAAACATTATCAGCCATGGTAATTAAAGGCAAAACTTATACATGCTGGGAGGGTGGAGAGGGGCGTTACGCACACCCACCATTTATCACACGCTCTGGCTCTGGCAGAGAGCAGATGAGGTGGACCGCTCCACCTTTACAAGCTTTTACACGCTTGCGCTGGTCCAGCACTTAGGAGGTTTTTGCCCCATGGTGTGAACCCGAGAAACAGAACTCGCGTTAGCGTGAAAAACTAGCTGTAAATACAATTAAATGGCAATGCAGAGGAGTTAATGCTTTTGGCTTTTGAATAATTGCATTGCATAGAAAGTGAAAAGAAAATGCACACCGATCTATTTGGTATCTCAAGTGTTTCTTTTAAACAGCAAAAGGAGGAAATGCAGAGAAAATGAAGATTTTTGATCTTTCTGTGAGGAGGAAAAATATGTTTCTCCTTTAAGCATTGCTGTTTCGAACTCTTAATTTCATTCATTCGTTTTATTTTCAGTTTAATCCTGTCATTATCAGGGGTCACCACATGAATCATGAACTTATCCATATTTTACGCAGCGGAGGCCCTTCCAGCTGCAACCTATCACTGGGAAACACCCACACACACACACATTCACACATATAATTTACGCTCTTTGGACTGTGGGGAAAACCGTAAACCCACGCAAACACAGGGAGAACATGGAGACTCCACACAGAAATGACAACTGATCTAGCTGAGGCTTGAATCAGCGACTTTTTTGCTGTGAGGCGATCGTGCTACCCACTGTGCCACTGTGATGCCCAACTCTTAAGTTATTACAATTTTTATTTTATTTTTTTTTGGATTAAGTATACATGATTAGTAAAACCTCACAGAGACACAGGATAAAAAAATTATTTAAAAAACTTTTTTTTAACTTCATTTTCACTTCACTTTCACTAAATAATATTTTTAAAAAACACCTCACATAAACTATAATTATTATTTCTAAATGTAAACAAGCCAATATTTATTCATTCATTCATTTTCTTGTCGGCTTAGTCCCTTTATTAATCGGGGGTCACAACAGCGGAATGAACCGCCAACTTATCCAGCATTTGTTTTACGCAGCGGATGCCCTTCCAGCTGCAACCCATCTCTGGGAAACATCCATACACACTCACTCACAAACACACACTATGGACAATTTAGCTCACCCAATTCACCTATATGGCATGTCTTTGGACTGTGGGGGAAACCGGAGCACCCGGAGGAAACCCACGCAACCACAGGGAGAACATGCAAACTCCACACAGAAATGCCAACTGACCCAGCCGAGGCTCGAACCAGCGACCTTCTTGCTGTGAGGCGAATGTGCTACCCACTAGGCCACCGTGGCGCCAAGCCAATATTTATTTAAACATAATTGACACTAAGTACGCTTTTTTAAATTTTTACTTAATTTGATGTATTTTCAGATTTTTTGTTTGTTTGTTTGTTTGTTTGTTTGTTTGTTTTGTTTCTCTGTGTGTAATTGTAATTTCATTTTGTTTATGTGGGAAGGGTTGGGAATAAGTTTCTATTTTTTTATAAAACTATTTTGTGATTTCTTAATGAACAGATAATATATATATAATTAGACCATTAAACAAATTAAAATGCTAAAAAATATACATTTAAATATGAACTGTTACATTTTTTTGGTTACTTTCCCTCTCAAAAGTTGTTCTTAATAATAAATAAAATGGAAAAAAACAAGTTTGTGATATTTCTAGAGTCCCAAAACGAGACATGATTAATCCATTTAATATCAATTTCCCTATTTCTGTTAATTAAAAACCTAAAAAAATAAAAAAATAAATAAAAAACAAGCAGCTTGGTCATAATTACAGCAGAAACACTTGAAATATTGGAATAGGAGGGCCTTAGAATATTGTGTTGGACAACAGGGGGCCTTTGAGGAAAAACAAAACTATTCATGTAAATTTAATCATTTCTCATAAAACAATTCTTGTAGGAGCAGTTTATTGTCAAAGTGGGCCAAACAAATCAAGTGAAGAGGTATCTATTTGCAGAACATCTTTAATAAACACCAAAACAAAGGAGATAATCCACACTGGAGTAAAACGTAACACTGCAGCAATACAAGACAAACAACTGGACAAATTAAAGGCTAGAACACAGATATAAAGAGGAAGGTTTACATTCGGATGACAACATTGTTCAAATTATTCCTGAAATGGCTAAAAATGCTGTACTTAGCAATGTTACTAATAGTATCTTAAGCTGCACAAACACAATCCTAGTCGATTTGTTTGATTATCAAATACATATTCCTGTAAACTAGACAAATAATTTGTATGTGTATAACACAAAATCATATTTCTGTGCTTCATATTAAGAGACAACTGTGTCATTTACAAAAACAAACTTTGAAATTGTTTTTCAAAAGCTTACATTATTAAGTTTGATTTCGCACATGCACCGATGTATTTAATTCAATGGGTATATGTTTGTTTTGATTGTGTACTGTATGTATTGGTTTTAGGATTTCTTTAGATTTTTTTATTCCTTTGTATTTTTGTGTTTTCTTTTGCTTATTTGTTTAAACATTTATGCTTCAAGTTAGATAGTTTAAGTATTTTTTATGAGTGATAGAATGGTATGAAGCTGCTATTCTTTTTCTATTCATAACAGTTAGCAAAAACAAATTGTTGTTTCTTATTTATCATTCATTCATTCATTCATTTTCTTTTCGGCTTAGTCCCTTTATTAATCCGGGGTCGCCACAGCGGAATGAACCGCCAACTTATCCAGCATTTGTTTTA
>CAIGQQ010004210.1:1445199-1465742 GCA_903798035.1 Danio albolineatus
TATAATATAATATAATATAATATAATATAATATAATATAATATAATATAATATAATATAATAATCATTATTATACTGTGCTTGTCGCAATGGAAACTTTTAAAGTGATGCATTCTAAATAATGGTCACATATAAAAACACACACATGTTGGGGGTCAGTGGGAGTATTTAGAACTAATTTGTGAAAGGCATAAATCAAGATCGCAATCGTAGAATGATTAAACATGCAGCTCTAATTCAAGATGTAACTCAAATCCTCATTACACACTGTAAAAAGGCTCCACAATCACGCAATGCTTATCCTAATGACGAAACAGCATATTTCCCTTTACCTCTAATGCACTGCAGCCCTTCTAGGCCATCACTTGAGGCCTAATCCACCTGGCGCATATGCAACACAGAATCTTCTCTCTCGTCCCTCTCTTTATTGATCTGGCTGGTGTGCAGAAGCTGGATCTCTTTACAGTGTGGTGCCAGACTGTTGGAGCCAGCGTTCTGGACGTCTGCTCTCGGTAGGACTGATGACGACACCCTGAGGATCCTCTCCACACGGACCTGAAATAATAAAACCCAGCTCGCGCCCTCCATCACCCTCTCAGCTGTCGATACATGTGCTGCACGCGCTGAAATATGCGAGGACATCATGCCCGCACATGAGGAGACTGCGATGGTATTTATGTCATGTGGCTGGAATACAAAAAGCCTGTTTGTGAATGTCAGTTGCAAAATTGCTTTTTTGATGCTTCAATTTATAAATGAAAACACGTAAGAAGGCCTGAGATCAGTCAGAGGTTGCTATAACCGATCGTGTTATTCATCCCAGAGGGCTCAAATAAATCTGACTGAACAGATGAGACAGCTAATGACTGCAAAAGGCTTTGCTGTTTTTTAAATTTAGGAGTTTGGCATAATAATAAGATCATCAGTGGGGAGGAAGTACAAAACTGAACTATACCTCTAATATCTCAGCAGTTGCTCATGGTGTCTCTCAAATATATGTGAGAACTACATTTGATTTAACAATTAATCATTTGTGACTTAATCAGTTACAGTAGTTAATGTCATTAAATTGGTTTAAAAAATGTTTTGAATGTACTAAAATGTGCCAATAGCCTCTTTTCACACAAAAAAGTTGTAACGTTGCTGGTAATTTGCCAGAATGCTGCTCTGTGTAAACGTTGAAGAAATATTACCGGAAAGAGCGCGTTCACGATTAGAACATGCTGACGTGAGACGCCTACTCCAGCCAATCAGAACATTCAGACGCATTCACATCCGTGCTGTTCATGAAAATAAAACCTTTTGAATGTTTTTCCAGACACGTTTAACTGCTATATGTTAGTCATAGATCGTTTCTATGTTCCTTCTTAATGCCAACTGTGTTATTATCGATAAATCATATATAAAATATAAAAAAATATATATAAATATAGAATCAATAAACTATCGATAAAATTCTTGTGATAACTTATGTTTACCTTCAAGCTCCGCTTCAGTGGCTTGACATGTGTGCATTAGTGCTCCGGTGAGCGCCAGGACACACACATAATACATCTACATCTGGACTTGCGAAAGTGTTTCTCCATGGTTTCATCGAATTTGTTCACAATACTTTCCATCCACAGAATTTGTAATGTAGTCAAATGTGTAAACATTTTGCTGCGATTCGCGCTTTTGGCTTTGGATGTCTCTGGGACAAAGCAGCTGCATTAATGCTAAAGCTGTAAATAAAAGTGAACCCATCATCAGAAGTCTGACCCCTTCTATGTTTACAAACACATGCCCAGCTGTTTAGAGCTCGTTTCTAGTTAATGATGTCACAATTTACAGGTATTTTATAATGGATGTGTTAATGGTCTTTTCTGGAAAAAAATCCAGAACATCCTTGCCTGTGTGAACAGTGCTTTTTTGAATTTACTGGTTGTCAGGGTTCTGTGTGCGTCACATGATTTTCCCCGTGTTGTTGTGTTCCATGTGCTTTTGTTTTGATCATGTTAGTCCTTTGTCCTGTTTTCCCGCCGTTTGCTAGTGTTCAGTGTTTCCACCTGTGTCTCACCCCTGTATGTAATCAGATTAATCATGTCCTGTGTATTTAGGTTCCTGTGTTTAGTTTGTTCCTTGTCTGGTGTTAAACGTCATTCATTGCTGTTTCCAACCCATGATTCCTGTTTATCGATCGTCCAGAGTTTCCAGTGAGTGTTGTGTAAATAAATATGTGTTTTGCTAATTTCTCAATTAATTGACAGAAAACACCTTTCATTAATAACCTAAGAAACCATTTAGGTCCCACCACAACCTTCATCATCAATATATTTTACAGGGAAGCCAATATGCTTTCATACACATGATTTGAATGACGCAGGAGGCAATCTCTCTGCGATTGTTATAAATGTTGGATTCAAGCTCAAAAAAATGTATTAATTTGCGGGTCATGAGCATTCCGAACTGCAGGTTGTGATCCGTACGAATCCATTACACCCCTATTAATGGCCCAGTAACGTATTTGTAATTTACAGAAATGTACGCAGTGGCCTCTGGTGGATTTATGAGAAGGACGTGCAAATGGCATGTATGAAAAAATATGGCGCAGTAACGTAATTAAGATTGTCAAACATGTACATGGTGGCTCTAGTGGATTTAGGAACTGGAACGTATCTACAATGAGCCAAATTGGGACCACATTTGGCCAAGATCTAACTATTTGACAATCTGGAATCTGTACATCACAACATAGGGAAAAAACAGAAAATCTTAACTTCTGCTACACTCCAACTTTAAATCTGTACAAATTAAATGCTTAGCAATGTGTAGTCACGGCCACAGATGTCACGCCAAGCACCAGCTTTGGAACTGTGGCTAAACGTTTGATCAGTCGTCCTCTGCCTGGAAATAAGTCTGACTAGATAAAAATATTGGTGATGTTTATATTAATGACAGTGACCATTATTAGACATATATTACACACAAGAATCTTAAAATCCATGATTGAATTTCTGGGCGTTCAGTAAGTCAGCGATTTACTGCCTGCAGACCTGTCTGTTATTGTGAGGATAACTTGTGACAATGAGCATTTATTATTTTGTCAAAAGGCTGGATTACTAAAAATGTATATAATATTACAGCTCAAACGTTTCAACCTGTGATGTTGACAAACACACAGGTAATCATATACTCGTCTTTTTTCTCATGGGAGTGAGAGACCTTTAAATATTTTGTCATTTTGGTCATGAAGATAAGAGAAAGGCATCATTCAAAACAGTAAAATGTCTTTTTATTTGTGGATACTCACAAACATAACAAACCGTTTTATTTTATAGAACAAAGAAAACTTTCACTTTGTTATCTGGTCTGCTTGATCTTTATGTACAAATGCGTTGCCAAATAAATGAATGAATCTCAGAACAAAGTCTATACAAATTTCCTACCGATTTCCTTTGCTGACAGCTCATTTAAAATATTGATGCGTTGATGTTGTAAACTTTAAAGATGTCTGTGAATGAATGATGCGCAGTTGCTTCCTGGGCTGTTATTCTGTGGACATTTCCACAGCCCTAAACATGACGCAGCACAAAACGATATGTGATTCGTTGATTAAGCTGTTGGCCATACAACATAGTGTTACTTGACCATTAAAGGTGTTCGTCAGTCTGAGGTCTGGCTATGCAGTACTAAGCAAGGGGGGTTGCGGGACAATGAGGATAGGGGTCGCTTGCCGATTTCCAAAAATCAAATAAATTTTATTAAACTATTAGAATTACCTATTTTTTTTCCATAACCTGCTGAAGAACAAAATAGTAATTAGTCGTAACATTGTTAACATTGAAGAAACCCATGCAACCACGGGGAGAACAAGCAAACTCCACACAGAAATGCCAACCGACCCAGCCGAGGCTCGAACCAGTGACCTTCTTGCTGTGAGGTGCCACCGTGGTGCCCCATTCTCCAAAATTAAAAGATAAATACAGTAGGCTTGGGCCTAGTGGTATGTGTGCACCGTTGTTTGCAAGGTCTATATATTAATAATCACCTCACAGAAAATTGGAGGTCGCGAGTCACTGGCATTGTTATTTTGGGGGTCGCAGGCTAAAAAGTCTGGGAACCTCTGATTTAGCTTAACCAATTCACTTATAGCGCATGTCTTTGGACTGCAAACTCCACATAGAAATGCCAACTGGCACAGCCAGCGACCTTCTTGCTGTGAGGCAACAGTGCTAACCACTGAGCCAGCACACTGCTTTATTTAATTATTTTTTTTTTTTGCCATAAAAGAATCATTTTGACCCATACAATTTCACTATTTTTTATTCCAATGAAATATATTACTTATTTTGTTGTCTAGTGTCACATATAATATGTTGCTAGAATATAATATTATATATATAATAGCATAAATTAATGGTATAAATTGTTCCTTGCACTATTACTTTATAAACCACATGATGTGCTTGGCAGGCTACATTTACAAAGTACTTTACTCATCACTGGAGATGACTCAAGGATTTTCTAAATTTATCACGTCTCATTTTCATCCGTCTCTGAAATGACATCTCAAACAAGCCCAGCCATGTTCTTATTTACAGGAAAAGCGAACAGTTATTTTCACATATTTTTTCCGCTTGACCTTGAGAAAAGAACACTCCAGCTGATCAGAGGTGGACACAAGCACATGATTTCTTTCAGGGAACATATTTGTGCCGTCTCCTCGACAAACAAAGAAAGAAAGAAAGAAAGAAAGAAAGAAAGAAAGAAAGAAAGAAAAAAGTGTGATGTAAGGAATCCTAAGGGACGCGAGACCGTCGTCCATTAACTACCTCCAGCCGGTTCATTTCTAACAAGCGCTAAATGGATTTTTTTTTCTCCAAGCAAATAAATAAAAACAGCCCCCAAAACCTCACATTCAAATCAATTTCTAGGTGGTGTGTAAATGAATGCACGTTTCCTCATTGACTTTAAGAAGAAAAGGAAAAAGAGAGAATATTTGATTCGTCTGTTTAAACAGAAAAACAGTTCAGAAGTGTCAAGTGTCAGAGTAATTAAAAAGAGAACTCTGGCCCTCTCCTCGGGTGAGAATCGCTGAAGACATTAAGTTAACAAAAGCACGGGGCAAATAAGAGCCAAGGGAGAAGTGACAGTTATCTGCTAAATTCATAAATGTGGCTTTTTGTATAACGGTAATCATCATCCCTCATGCTGTCATTTTCCATTTTAATTGCTCGCCTCGGTGCTTTGGCTCAGGGAAGCCATTGGAACCCCACAGAGTGCAGTACAGAGATGGAGAAAAAGGAGAGAGGAAGAGAAAGAAAACATACAGGGCCCTGCAATCTGACTGCTCCAGTTTAGGTTACTGCCATGCGAGCGTCTGACAGGTTAATTTTTTGCAATTAGACTGTTCTGAGAGCAAGCGGAACAGGTGAGGTCTTCATCAAGGCTTGCATAAAAACGCCCGGCGAATTACGTTAATGACAAATATTCCGAGCACCGGCTGTAAAGTTTGCCCAACAGGCGAGCGGTAAAAATGTGCAAGCTTGGACTGCTTTTCCCAAACTCATAGCTTTCCTGCCACAGAGCACGGACTCCTGATTATAGAGAAAAATGGGAGGGAGGAAGAGGAGCGTGGCGAAATGTAAAAGCATAACAGGATAAAAATCAAGTCACGAGGCTAAGCTAACATCGTAAGCGGCCCATCTCGCAGTCGCCGTGTCGTATATTTTATAAGACATCAAAAAGAAGCCAGCGAGACTTCTTTAGATTTCATCCTAATCTGGTGCTGTTATCTCTTTCCTCCTCGTCCAAAACCAGCTCATATTTCACCCACGGTATCTTGTTATTTCTATAATCTTGTTGCTGCCCATGATAGATTTCGTAGAGCAAAGCATTTATCACGAGGTTTCAGAAATGAACTTAAGTTTTGCTGTGTCTTAAGTGCGAGTTTGTGGGCTGAATTTAAGAGACAGTAATGTTATTGAGAAGTATTGGGGAGTTTTAGAGGTTTCCGCAATGTTGTGTTTGGAAGAGATGAGCAGTTTAAAAAAAAGAAGAGCAGCTTCAAACTATAAAAAAAAAGAAAAGCAACATTTCAGCTGCTTGGTTCTTCATGCCTTTCTTCTTTTTATCAACATCATGAGGAATTAAATAGATCAGACTGAAAAGAAAAAGAAACGTTAACCAGTTTTAACCAGCTGGTTTTGCATGTTAGAAACGAACGAATTAAAAAATATTTCAAATAGTCCAGGGTAAAGTGGAAATTTGACATATTGTCAGCTCATGTAGCATTTCCTTATTGCACCTATCATATCAGGATTGTCAAGTATGTATTACAGCATTTCTTAATCTAGGTAAATGTTGAATATATAAATATTATTTATTAATTAATGCATTAGACATACTAATTTGTTGTTATTTACTTCACTGCTGTCCTTCAAACCACAAGGTTTTTTGTCATATTAAATAGTTTTAAAAATCATTTAAAAGTTTTGTATAATTAATTGTATTCTGTCAGATATTTTAGATATATTTTAGGTTGTTTTTTTTTTTACGTAAATATATTTGTGATTCTGAAAGATTGAAATAGTTTTTACCGATAATTTAAGTAAATTGTTTAATTAATTAAAATATATTTTTAAAACAAAGACACTTGCATTTAATATTATTTCTGTGCAAATAATTTTTTTTAGAAATTTTATTTGATCCTGACACAAAAATGGAAACTCATTTTTGATCCATAGATATTATATATTACCACTCAAAAGTGTGTGATCAAAAAGTTTTTTTTGTTTGTTTTGCTTTTTGTTTTGTTTTTTGTAATAAATACTTGTATTCACCAATGATATTTATAATACAAAAAATATATTTTAGACAAAACTTTCAACTTTCACTAATCAAGAATCCTAAATATTTTTAAATTATCAAAATCAGCACTGTTTTTAATTTTGAGAGCACTGATTATTATAATAAAAAATAAATATTAAGGACTATATATATTATGATTTCTGAAAGATACTGAAAATCAGGTTTTCCATGCCAGGACAAAATAGGTTTAGTTTACATTTAAGAACATTATTTATTTATTTAATATTGTAATAATACATGACAATATAAATAAAGTTTTAAATTTAAGTTTGTTTGTTTGTTTGTTTGTTCTGTATGGATCAAATAAATCCGATAACAGATAACACTTTAATTTAGGCTACAATTCACAATATTAACAAAGCATGAACTAAAATGACTAGCTTAATAAACTGCCAATTAGCTGTTTACTAACAGCAGAATTTCTAAATGAAGTCAAATTTAAGACTGTTTAAGACATTGTTAAAATAATTATGAATTAAAATTCAGACTTAAAGGCAAAAACTCTAAGGATCTTCATATTTTTTATTCATATATTTGTGTCAAACAAGCAAAGGTTTTTTTTTCATAAGCTATGATTGTATTCTAATGATTATAAGCTTCTATAATGATTGTAAGCTATGATTATGAATGTATTCACAACAGTCTGTAAAGGTCAGTGTCCTTTAACAGTAGCTACTTGTATAAACACAACTTAACATATGATATTGTAAGTAAGATAATTAAACTATACTAGTAAATAGAGTTAATAAATACAATATTAATTAAAAAATTCATTGAGATGAATTGTTGTTGATTGAACAGCTTTTTACCAAATTGTGTAGCTTTAAATGGACAGTTTAAATACAACGTGTTTAAAATGATTCAAGACAAATAGAATAGAAGCTGTTTAAGGCCTAAAATTATGTTTTTGAAATAGAAAACTTTTTAAGACCCTACAGACACTATGTAATAGTTAGTAAGGTAGTAGTTGGGTTTCGATTTGGAATGCAGAAGAAGTCATTTATTCATTCATTTTCTTTTCGGCTTTATTCCCTTTATTCATCAGGGGTCGCCACAGCGGCAAGAACCACCAACTTATTCAGCATATGTTTTATGCAGCAGATGCCCTTCCAGCTGCAACCCAACACTGGGAAACACCCATACATTCTCATTCACACATACACTACGTCTAATTTAGTTTAATCAATGCACTTATACCGCATGTCTTTGGACTATGAAGAAAACCGGAACACCCGCAGAATAAGTCATACTTTATAACTACTAATGAACAGCTACTTTCTTAATAATTGTTAAAAGCATGAATTGTGACCTAAATTAAAGTGTTACTTAAAAACATAGTCCATATTTGACTCAAAAGCCAGATTGAAACAACCCAAGATTTTAAGTGTATATTATTGTCTGAGAATATAATTAAATTATTATAAAATGCTCTGTAAAAAATCGATAAATCAGCAGTTTTACATATTTTTTAATAATGTTTTTAATTTAGCTTTGTTTACCTGTTTATTTATGCTTTTGAATTGCATTGTGGGACCTCAATCTTTTTTCCGACACCTTTTAACCTTGAAAAGTTTGATTAAAGAGACTTTTATCAACATTTTTAATAGTTTAAAGTGATATGTTGTCTGTGTTAGCATTGTATATTATGGTACAAAAACCTTGTAATAAACTGCCGGGGCATTTATTATTATTATCATTATATTATATCTATTGCCATTATCATATTTCATATTATTTATTATTTCATATTATTTATATTATTTTCTGATTCTGATTATTTCTTCATATTTCATTATTTCTTTTATACATTATATTACTTCAAGCTACAAGTCACTTTGTTAAAATGTTCAACATCAAAAGTCGACAGAGCAGAGATCATGGTCCCAGAATGTAATTCACAACCGTAAACAAACACTTGTGAATCACAAAATATGAAAACTGTTAATAAAAAGATCATTTTTTTCAGTGTGTAAAGATTAAGTGTGTCACACCACATGACATGTCAACTTCATAACGTATTTCATAAGCATTGCTGAATTCAAACACAAAGATTCTATTCTTGAACTCATCTACAATGTTCAATCACTTTACATGCCTACATTAACATCTGGGGCCAGTGTCTCTCTCTCTTTCTCTCTCTCAGCTCTAGTGTTTTTATCAGAGGCTCTGTTTTAAATGTTGCTGACAGCTTCTGCCTCCCTCTCAGTGTAATTATAGGCAGAGGAAGGCTGGGTTGAGGCAGGGCTGGATGTAGCCAGGCCTGTGTAATGGGGATAATTAACTTACCCTCATCACCCCACTTCAAAGGCCTGCTTCAGAAAGAGAGAGAGACCCGAGACGCAGACACTTCGGGGTGGATTGTATCTGCCGCTGCGAGTAGAGCTGGGGGTCTCCTGGCCTCCTGAAGCCCCCTAGTGCCTGGGCCCTTAAAAAGGTAAAAACCCGATATATTAGACAAATGAAGGTGCCGCCCAAGAACATACGCAAGGTCGACATGGAAGTCAGCGTATCTGAAGACGGAGAAAAAGAAAGAATACCTCCCCTTTTCTTCCTCCAAAGAGGCAGGTAATTGCTGTTGTTAACATCGTCTCCGCTTCTCCCGCGGCTGAGTTTCTAGAGAGAAAAGACCTCTGACAGTGGCAACTTTAAATGCAAATACTTGCCTCGCACTTTCACCCTGCATGCGTCTGTTTTTACATTAGACAATCTATTACAGCAATGCATTAAAACAAGGTTTTAGCAGTGATCGCAGAATGATTCCCGAATGGCGAGTTAGGGATTCTCCTTTAAAGAGTGAATTGAAATGCTTTCGGTGACTACGTAATTAAGTATAATGAGCAGGTGCAATAATATCAGATCTGCTTTTGTTCTTTGTAAATGAAAAGGTACAAAGCAAACTGTAAATGCACTGCCATTAAATTTTTTTAATGAAATAATATTTTTTTTAAAAAGGAAACACTGAAGTGATCAAAAGCGACAGTTAAGGTTATTGCACACTGAATTTTGCATGTTAAAAAATACATTCGAATTTGACACACTGCCTCCGAAACTTGTCCGTCATAAATCAATTCAAACTGTGTTCGATTGTATCCAATTTTCACATCAAAAAAGTTTTTTGAGAGGTGTTTTCACAGTTTAGAACCACCGAACTAGCGAAAAGCTAACTACAGAATTCCGTCATTTGAGCTACAGATAACTTTATGACAAACACAGTGCATAAAATTGAGACAAAATGTGGGGGAGAGTTGAGGACCCCTACTGTATATGTTGGATTCAGTGACTAGCGCAACTCTACCCTCCTGCTTGGTGTGTGTGTGTCCATACATTTGACGTATTGCCCATAATAGAAAGCATGGTCCGCTTTTGGTCTGTTGCTTTGACACATCAACACAGCCACCGTCTATTATAATGTCTATAGGTACTGCCAGTCTCTGTTCAAAATTTATTTACGAATGTGAATGTGTGAAATATCACAAGCAATGTATCAAAATTCCACTGATTTGCTGACGTAAACTTTGCATTTCGAGATCATCATAGCGCAGCTCTTTGAGCTGAACTCTCCTTCCTCTGATGCAGTATTGGATGAACATACAGTAATATGCAGCCCATTCCTCTTTCTTATTCTACTTTGGATAAAAAAGGAGAACACATGTATCATTTGGGTCTGTCAGTATTACTGCTTGAACTCAAAGTTTGTTCGTAATGGATTAATTAATACACATCAGACTCAGTGTGCAACAATCAAAAACATAATTCTTTTTGGTTGTTTAAGCTACTTATTTGAAATGAGCTGAAACAACACAATTCTTGGGATTTCATTAGGTCAACTTAATTTTTTATGTTCAATCCACATAAATTTGTTAAAAATGTTAACTTAATCGATTTGTGTTGGGTCTACATGAATGAATTGTGTGGAACCCTGCATTTTTTACAGTGAAGGTTTGTTTATGTGACAAATTTTTCACATATAAACACTAAAAAACACATACTGTACATACTTTTGAACTTCAGTGTGCAAAAACCTTTAAAGTCGGCGCCAACACTGTTACTTTAATTGTTTTTACAAATTTAAGTGGATTGAATATAAGTTGTCACAAAAAAAATCTCAAGAATTGTGATGTTTCAGCTCACTTTTAATAAGTTGTTTTATTTATTTATTTATTTTTTTTTTGAGTGAATGGTCTAGTGGTTAAGTGTGTCGACATCTAGCACCGAGTGCTCACAGTGACCCAAGTTTCATTCCCGGCTTAAGGCCCTTTTCTGACCCTGCCCCTCTTTCTGCTACCGATGATTTCCTGTCAATATTCAACACTCACTGTAAAAAATGTTGGATTCTTCGCATTGCCTTCATGTCATCCCAACACAACTCATTTCAAATAAATAAATAGTAGTTTCTGAGTGCTGTTCTATCCATTAAAAGCTTAAAAAACACCCAAAAAAATATTAGAAAAAAGTTTACATCAGTCAAAAACATGTGAATAAATATCTGAAAATAAAAAAATTGTATAGAATTAATTTTGACTTCAAATGTATTTTTTAATGTATTGTTGAGTGGAATTTTCTGTTTATCAACAGTGTTGCCAACTGCCAATTATGGAGATTTTAGCCATTTTCAAATATTTAGATTTTTTTATTTTTTGATAACACATAAACAATAAAAAGTCAGACATTCTGTCATTTAAGTCATTCTCCGCCCTCTCAATTATTATTTCACAAGAAAATGTGTTTGTTTATAAATGTGGTTTTCTTCCATGAGCTTTTCAGTGCAATAGCACACAAACAAAAATTATTAAACGCAAGATATTGTATGTATGTAAGACATATGGATAGAAATCCAAAAACATTGTCTGTCTGTGGCGACATCTGGTTAGCTTTTTTCACAGAATCCATAAAAATAAACCTGGGCTCTTTAATGAAATATGGATGTATAATTGTAGTATAAACAAGCCACTTATCCAAAATTATTTGCTGCTCCTTTATATAATTCCAATACCAATCAAGCTTATTGTAATGTGCTAAAACTGTTTCATTCCAAGCAGTCCAATTCAGTCCAGCATTCAGCGCTCTAAATTTATATTTTATGATTGTTTCAAGAAAATAAAACAGCACTGTTACCACACAGTTTATCTAGAATGTTGAAGTGACTTACATTAGCAAAAAATAGCACTTATTTGAAATAAAACAATGTGAATCTAAATGGCCAAATGATTTTAAACGACAACCTTAATTCTTTACATTATCCATAATTGTTTTTTAAGTTTGAGTTAATTACATAAATATACAGTAACAAAATGCTAATTATTGACAAATTTTATATGTTTTATGTTTCGCTTGATTTTTCCAGTTTATTAAAATTTTATTTAATATATTTTACAAACATGTTAATTTGGGGGTAGTAATATTTGCTCTGTGAAGTTTTTTGTTAGATTAGTTCCAGGTCTGTCTTTGGAACTGACTAAAGTTACTTATATATTATTGTACATAATCCTAGAGATCTGTGAGGGATGACTATATGTATATAGACTGATTCAGAATCATTAGAAAAAGATTGCAGTGAGTCAGAGAATCAAAGAACAAATTATCCAAGTCTTGTAAACAACCACTCTCTTTCTTCTAGTATTAAATCAGCCGACATGCTCAAACAAATTGTTTTGTTGCAATATTCTTGCATACAACTATGCACAGACCCGTAAATAAAAGCACATATTTTTTTGACACTTACTTAACACCTCTTTCAGAATACGCATGTATGTGTGTGCAGTTACAAAACCCTGGGGGGATCGGAGGTGAAATGTAGACGCTTTGGGCAAGAGCGCATTCTGTAGTCTTTGCCACATCTACTGCTCAGTGTAAGGAGAGAAGCAAACGCTCAGCTTGAGGAAAAAAAGGAACTAGGGAAAAAGCTCTCCACCAGGCTGGACTGAGAAATCAAAGGAGGCATCAGACACAAAACCGGAGCCTTGTGAAGGCCTTAATTGCCAGAGGAATAACACTGGCTGAAATGTTATTACAAGCCTGGTGTTGATTTAAGACCCTGGTTATTATGGGCCAGCCTGGGTGGAGGTCTGAGTCTCTGACCCCCCTGGTGCTTTCATATAATGTCACCATGCATTTAAAATGAAAGAACCATGAGACCTTGGTCCTTCCTTATTCTTCTGCACTAAATGAGAGGGGACCATCAATTTGCCACCCCTGTCATGAGACTAACCGCCGTGCCACCATCGCCATGCCAACAGATGCTGATTATGACATCACGCAAATAGCAGTGACACCGGTGGGACCAGAGTCCCAATGCGTAAAAGAAGCCAGATAGCAGCAGCTTTGTCCAAATACATCCACTTTTTCATGGGTCTGTCATGTCAACTGGCCATAAAACTCTCTTAAAGGTGCAGTGCACCATTTTTCAATGTAAGAAAACATGACCAGCTGAATACTGCTCACTTTATCTTGTTAACCCTGCTATTATTGGTCAACTTTGTTCCCTAACAAATAGTGAATAGCTGACCACAAGTAACAACTCAACATGACATATTATGAGAAACTCAGCAAACAGTTGTAGAAAGGGGCATAAGAACAGTCTAGAAAGTATCAAAATGGTTTGTTTGGCCAGTAGCCATTTTAGAATTACCGATTGTTGTTTTCGTGTAGTTTGTTTGTCGATCACAGAATTGTGTCGATCACGTTTTGTTTGTCCTGAAGTAAAAAGGAAACATTTTTAGAACATCCAATCTCATTGTCCTGAAAGGTTGAAAGATTAAATTGGAATCTTTAAAGACTGAAAGAGTGAGAAACTCACTGCAACTCTGGGATCATTTCATTACAGTGCTTTTTTGGCTTTTTACTTCTGATCATTGTTTTTAAGCTTCAAATTCGAGTTGTGTTCATCTGTTTAAATTATCAAGATAAATAAAACATGAGAGGACCATGAACATAGTTCTTTCTCTTATATTTATATCCAAAGCCATATACTCTGTAGCTAAGCATGGGCCGGTATAAGAATCTGACGGTATGATAAACTTGGATAAAAATATCATGGTTTCACGATATGACGGCATTGTGATTGCAGCTCTTAAATATGCTCTTTTTAAATGTCTGGCTAAAAAACAAAAACTTTTTGACCCTTTCAACGCGAAATAATTCAAGTGAATCATTGACTTCTGCGGTCTTCATTTGTTTCAAAAACACAGATGTCTTACACATATCTTAGGAACGGTATAGCAAGTATTTTGGCGGTATGAAAACCTTGACTTTTCCAAACCGCGGTATACCTTGAAAACGGTTATCGTCCCATGCCTATCTGTAACAATTAAATGCTGGAAGGGTAATAACTAAGTTGAACTAATTACATTGAAAGTCACACTTTGCAATATGATTTCATTAGTTAATTTTAATGTATTTACTAACATGAACTAAATATGAACAGTATTTGTACAGCATTTATTAATCACATTTCAACATTTAGTAATGCATCATTAAAATGCAAAGTTGTTCTTGGTAACAACTAACAAAGATTCATAAATACTGTAATAAATGTTTTTTTATTGCTTGCTCATGTTAGCAAATACAGTAACTATTGGTAATGTATTGTAGTGTTACCAACATCTACTAAAATGCTAACCAGTTAGCATATTATCTTTGGACAACAGGGGAGGGACTGTGTTTCAAAGCCACGCTTTCTTAAATCATGAACGCACGCACCGCAACATGACTGCAGACAACCAACTAGTTCATGTCATTTGCCAGTTAGAAATGTAGTAAGTGGTTGGCCGGCGGCATGCAGGAATTACACTCATTACTAAGCCACATTTACATGCTATTTCAGAGCGAATATTCAGAGTAGCATGGTAAACAGTATAGGGAGGCTGTTATTGTTCAAAAATGAACTAATGTGAATATAAAACCAATTTCAGCTCAGTAAAGCAGGCTAGGCGAAATAGCGATATTTACTGATGTTTTGTTGTTAAACTAAATAAAAATCTACATTACCGATGTTGTAAAAGGACCTTAAGAAACTGAAATTAGTCACATCATTCAGTGAGATTTCAGTGGCTGAACAACACTTCAGTGCATATAACCCATTCATAACACAACACAACATCAGCTTTGGGGGACTAAAATAGTTTTAAAACAGAACATTACCTGTCTAACAGAAATACTTCAGCCATGGTGTCGTCCTTCCTCCAGCGTGAAAATGTAACTCCAATATCGATTCAGGATTTTCAAAAATTTCAATGCAGCATTTGATTTTACCATTTTACAGATTGTGACTGTCTCGTCTGCACATGTCGTGAACGCGCAGAGCGCATGCAGGCGTGCCCACGCTAATTGCGAATATGCATAAACAGAGATTCGCAGAAGCCCAAATATACATTTGTTGATAGACAGTTTGGGCTACTCATCGGAATTATGGAAGATTGTCCGACAATATTTATTTTTGTATTAACAATTTATGCCTTACCCAGAATATAAAAATACATATAAACACAATTAGATCATTTACTTTAATCATTACTATTGTACGGTGGCCGAGAGAGCTTAACGCGCTGCAAATTAAGAAAGCACATGCAAAAACAAATACACCAGCAAATTAAGAAACGATCTTCATCAATTTGACAGCACACCTGTTGCAAATTCTCACAACACAGACAAAGGAAAGAAACGTGCAGCAAATTGGTCAAAACACAAACAGCAAAAAGAAACGCGCAGCGAATTGGTCAAAACACAAACAGCAAAAGAAACGTGCAGCAAATTGGTCAAAACACAAACAACAGAAGAAACGCACAGCAAATTGGTCAAAACACAAACAACGGAAGAAACGCGCAGCAAATTGGTCAAAACACAAACAACGGAAGAAACGCACAGCAAATTGGTCAAAACACAACAACGGAAGAAACGCGCAGCAAATTGGTCAAAACACAACAACGGAAGAAACGTGCAGCAAATTGGTCACAACACAAACAACGGAAGAAACGTGCAGCAAACTGGTCACAACACAAACAATGGAAGAAACGCACAGCAAATTGGTCACAACACAAACAACAGAAGAAATGCACAGCAAATTGGTCACAACACAAACAATGGAAGAAACACACAGCAAATTGGTCAAAACACAAACAACGGAAGAAACGCGCAATTTGCTGCGTGTTTCTTCTGTTGTTTGTGTTTTGACCAATTTGCTGCGCGTTCTTTTCCGTTGTCTGTGTTGTGAGAATTTGAAACAGGTGTTTTTTGTTATTGCATGTACTTTCTTAAATTGCAGTGCGTTAAGCTCTCTCGGCTACCGTACTATTGGACTGTAAAGAGACTTTCAACCAGCACAACAAAAAATGTCTCTGAAGACAATCACCTACTGCACCTTTAAGTCAACACAAATATACTTTAAACACATTAAATAAAAGGCTATTTTCAAATACAGTCAACATTCAAAATGTCTAATGCTGACAGGACAAATAAACACAAATCCAGCTAATATTATAAACTTTTAAAAGTTGCATTCAATTTGCGCAAACTAAAAAATAACAATTCAAGAAATATTTTGGAAAAAGAAAACTGATTTTAAAAAAAAACACAACTGCAACCTATAAGTGTATTTCTATAACAATTGTAAAAACTGACATGATAACATTAATTTATTCAACAGTGTGAAGAGATTCTGACCAATAGCAGATGGGGAAATCTGTTCGAAAACAATTTCGGTGCTGATGCTTTACCAAAAATAACATATTTCACAATTATATATCAAAACAACCCTGCAATTTACTTTTGAAGTCTAAGCTTCTTATGTTTCCACCAAACTTAATCCCCAACGAAAAAGTCTGCAGACCGAAAAAAGGTGTAGTTTGGCTTATAGAACATAAATGGTTGAACGGCAAAGAGGAATAGCTTGAAAACATAAGTATCAAAGGAAGTGGTAAAGGCGAACAGAGGGAGGGGTGTTGCGGTACAGGAGCAGTGTGACGGTGGTGACACTCTGCAAATCGTGTTAGACAGGGCAGGTCTGGGCTGAGCTGCAGCAGTGTGACGCGGGCTGATGCACCATGCCTGCCTGCGTTACTCTCGCCAGCATGGCTGCATCTGTGCACTCTTTACCACGATACATCCAGCAGCCAATCACTTCTTCCACTCTAATTAACAGCCATGTAAATCCAACACCGTGGCCATCCGAGCGCGGGCCGACAGCACACACGGAGGGGTGCAGAAAAGGTCGAGGGATGGGGGCAGGGAGAGGTCCCAACAAAAACTGCATTAATCTGACCCTGCAATTGTATTAGGGCGAGACCTTGACCTTACAGCCCCCCCATGTTGTTCATGTCAGTGCAGTTTGTTAGGTCACAGAAAAAGTACACAATTTTCAATATAGTGAAGCAAGATTGCATGTTTTGTTGGCCAAAACTGAGAAACAAAAGATTCTAGTACATCCAATCTCATTGTCCTGAATGGTTGAAAGAGTAAATTGGAAATTTTCATTTAAATAAAGACTGAAAGAGTAAGAAACTCACTGCAACTGTGTTATCGCATGATTATAGTCTTTGTTTGGCTTTTTACTTCTGACGATTGTTTTTAAGCTTCAAATATCATTTAAGTTGTGTTCATTTGTGTTAATTATCAAGATGAACAAAACGTGAGAGGAACATAAACATACTATATTCTCTTATATTTATATCCAAAGTCATACACTCTGTAACGATATCATTTAATTAAATGCTGGAAGAGCAAAAATAACTAAGTCGAAGTAATTAAATAGTTTAGGCTTAGTTAAAAAGACGTATTGGTCACACTTTACAATACAGTTAAAATAGTTAATGTTAGTTTTTTACATATTTACTAACATGAACAAATAATTAACAATATTTATTAACCACAGTTCAACATTCACCAATGAATTATCAAAATTTTAAGTAGTTTTTGTTAAGAATTAACAAAAATTATAAAATATACCACATTAAAGGTGCTTTCACACCTGTGGATCGATTCTTTTGTTCCGAAACAGGGATTAAAATTGATAGATTGTTGCACTTTGCTCATGGTGCAGTTTTCTAGTTTTCAAGTTTCTAAACGGAACAAAAGGGCTAAAACAAGTCAAGTGAGTCCCGCTCAGCTGTCAGGCGCCCTTATTTTAATTTATGACGATGAGCAATAACACATAAGTAATAAGCTGCGCTTTTTTATTTTTAATGGTGACACCCACAGACATATAGGCTTTACATTATAGAGAGAAATAACAGATAAACTAAGACTGCTGTTCACTCAATTTTCCTATCGGATAAACAGCTCTCGTTAATAGTTAACATGCTTTCACTTTCCTATTTGACATGAAACGCACATTTACGGGTAGGAATGACCTCCAGCCCTACTCATAATTCTCTCTTCATACAGCCATATGCCTATTACATATCCATAATACACTGTGATATAGCCTGGTTCGGATCGTACTGCTTTCTCACTACAATCGATCCGCTTCAGAGTTTGTTTCAATTGAGCCAAGGCCATCTCATTCAGGCGTTCTCAGACCAGTTGTTTTGGTGCAGATCAGAGCACGATTGCTGGATTCAAATATGCCAAACGAACAGCGCTAACTGGGGAAACACACCAGGTTCTGAAACAAAAGCCTACTGGTGAAAGCACCCTAAATCTATTGTTTACAGTTTGTTCATAGTGAAGGCTTTACATATAATATAGCGTATTTACGTATAGCTCCCATGAAAATATAAAAATTGATTCTTTTTTCTAATGTTGGGGATATTTTAGATATGTAGCAATTTGTATTTTAGAAGAAGTCACCAAACTTCAAGATAAAATAATAGTGTTTAGGGTTAAAATGGACCGTACTACATTTTTGACACATAAGTCAACAGGAGGGTTAACCCCAACAAGAAAGGCATCTAATCTGAATCTGTGATTGCATCGGGGTGAGACCTCAACCATACAATCCCCTATTTGTCCCCAAAAAAAGGTATCTAATTCAAACCTGCAATTGTATTGGAGCAAATCTTTGACCTTACAATCCACACCATCTAAACAAAAAAGGCACCTAATTTGAACCTGTGCTGGACCTCGACCTTACATCCCCCCCTTTTGTCCCTCTGAAGAGTCTCTCACATTGAGTGTGCCACCAGCTCCAGCCTTCAGTTCCCATCATGCTCATTGCTCTGGAGAAGGTCAGTGGGGTGGCGTCTGATTGGCCGAGATTCAGATATCCATGGCATATGGGAAGCGTGACACACCTGAAGTGACAGGGCACGTCCTCTCGGCAGACACTGGGGCAGGAGGGATAAACAGATGAATGCATAAAGAGAGAGATGAACAGAACACACCCATCAGCCCCGATTGCATGTCACCCACTGCTGGGCGGAAACACAGCTGGCCAAGTCATGGTAAGTTGAAGAAACGTTGTCTCAATGCATCTTGCCACACCTTCACTCCTCACACAGAACTTATGTGCCACATGTCAACTCTCTGGAGGCTTAAGCCTCTCTGAATGCCTCGGTGTGAAAGTGTGTATATGTGTGTGTGTGCGCGCCAAAGGAGGGGTGAGAGAACAGAAAACACATCTGAACAGATGCTTGAGAAATCTTGTTTATGGTCAGTAATTTTAAAGAAATTAATATTTTACGCACGATTTGTGCATTATTATAAAGATATCAAATAAATACTGTTCTTTTGAACTTTCTATTCATACACTGTATAACCAAAAAGTCAACTTTATCAAATGAAATGAGTGTAGTTAACTCAAAATTTACTGAAAGCTAATTCTACTCTTTTGAAATGGGTTTTGAATGCAGTGTTAAAGGTAATGAGATAATGAGTTCATTAAATGCCTCATTGCTTCAACTTAAATGAAGCAAGTTCGCAGTACTTAAATAGATTAGTTTTTAAACTCAAATGGTTTGTAGCACGGTTTCCTTAAACGGTTTGAGTTGACTCAACTTAGTTTTACATATTTTACTGAGTTTTACAGTACTCAGTTGGTTTGAGTTCTCTTTATTTAGGCAAGGCAAGGCAAGACAAGTTTATTTATATAGCACATTAAGGAAATAAAAAAAATAATAAAAAACATAAAAACAGATTAAAATGAGTTAAAACAAGCTATAAAAATTTAAAATTACAATTTATTGGGTTTTACTGTTCTTAAATTGCTTCGTTTACTCAAATGGATTAAGTTCACAATACTCATTTGAACTTAAATGGTTTGTTGCAATCAGTTTCCTCAAATGGTTTGAGTTACCTTAACTTTTTGGGGTTTACAATGAGAAGAATATCACTATAATCGTCATCATCATTATTATTACTAAAATTATTATTTCATTAATAAAATCTTTGTCAATTTATCTAGACACCATTCAGTGACTCTCTCAGACTTAACAAAAAGTGAAAAAAACGAAGATATCCCCAACAAATACTGTTTGATGCAGCAAAAAATAATATCTCAATTAAATGACTACAGAGAAGGCCACCGACATTGGAGGAATGGGTAGGGACAGTGAAAGAAATTTGTGGGATGGAAAAATAACTTCTAGTTTAAAACTCCGAATAAGTGTGTTTGATCAGCAATGGGAACCTTTAACAAAAGAACTAGGTGAGATGTGAGGAAGTTTATAAATACTTTAACCTTTTTTCTTTGCTTTTGTTTTGTTTTCTTGTCTTTTTCTCCTTCCATCTCCCTAAAGAGTTTTTTAATTTTATTTATTTATATAT
>CAIGQQ010004210.1:1465842-1528028 GCA_903798035.1 Danio albolineatus
ATATATATATTTGGTCGGTCGGTCGGTCGGTCGGTCGGTCGGTCAGTCAGTCAGTTAGTTAGTTAGTTAGTTGATCCCATGCAAAGCTACTGTTCTGAGTACTGGGTGTTTGATGTTTTATTTTTATAAGATCAAATGAGAATCCTCTAACAGTCAAACATTCAAAGACAACTAAATTTATACTAAATCTCAAACAGCATGCAAAAATGACTTTTGCAAAACTAAAAAAGTTAAAATTTAATAAATGTATTTTTAAAAATGAAATTATTTATTATATATAATATTAAATGACATTTTGTTTTAAATTTGCAATTGGAAGAAATCTAAGTAAAATGTTGAACTAAAAAAATTAAATGAATAATTTGCATAATTTTCCTAATTACCACTTTATTCTGCATTATTTGGGAATGAAATTTGGGAATTCGTATATTATATTAGTATGCATATTTGTTAAAATATACTATAAATATTGTATCATTTAAGTAATTTATAAGCGCTTTTGTGGTCATCATTTAAACATTGAAAATACCTGAATTATTGCTTTCATTTTAAATAATGCATAGTTAAAATGTTTGAAAAACCCAACAACCTTTTCAGTTTTAATAAAGCAAATACAGTAAATTTGATTGAGAAAAATATACAAAACTATTACAATTCAGAAAGAGTGGGTATGTACAAATTTGAAATAATGTAACTAATGTGAAATGTAACATTTCAATATGTAAACACTCTTGAAGACAGAAGTTTTAAAATGAGTGCGGGGTTAAATGTCAGCAGTGCGAATTAAAAAAAGTAGAGTTTGTTTTACTCGCATTTCCAATGAGCCTGTGTTGTTATAAACATATATTGATACTTATTGACAAATATTGAAAAAATCGACTTATAAAAACCCCATGAGAAAACGTAATTATTTTGTGAAAGTGGCTAATACAGTATGTATAAATTCATACAATATCATACAAAACATTTGGTTTATAAAAGGAGCCATGCCGACAAACCCCAACCCTACACCCAACCACCATTGGGCATGAGATAATTGTACTAAAATGTAAGAATGTGACTATACAAAAATCACTAACTAATAATAATAATAATAATAAAAATAATAATAATAATAATAATAATCATCATCATAATAATAATAATAATAATAATAATAATAATAATAATAATAATAATAATCGGGCGCCACGGTGGCCGAGTGGTTAGCACGCTCGCCTCACAGCAAGAAGGTCGCTGGTTCGATCCCCGGCTGGGCCAGTTGGCATTTCTGTGTGGAGTTTGCATGTTCTCCCCGTGGTTGCGTGGGTTTCCTCCAGGTGCTCTGGTTTCCCCCACAGTCCAAAGACATGCGGCACAGGTGAATTGGGTAAGCTAAATTGTTCGTAGTGTATGTGTGTGAATGAGAATGTATGGATGTGTTTCCCAGAGATGGGTTGTGGCTGGAAGGGCATCCGCTGCGTAAAACAAATGCTGGATAAGTTGGCGGTTCATTCCGCTGTGGTGACCCCGGATTAATAAAGGGACTAAGCTGAAAAGAAAATGAATGAATGAATAATAATAATAATCATCATCATCATCATCATCATCATCATCACTTTATTGTTGAGAAATGGTTACATAATTTTTTCCCCATGTATTAACTTCAACAGCACAAATACGGAATTGGACTGTTGTTGTTGTTGTTGTTGTTGTTGTTGTTGCTGTCAAAATCATAATAAATTGCTGTTTTATTGAAGATTTATATGTATATATGATTATGATATATATAAATATATGATGATTCAGGAAAAAGACATGCTTTGATTATTAAAGTTGATTTTAACCATTAAAACGGGGTCCAGAAAAATTATAAAACTGGAAAATATAAATAGAAAATAAAAAGACTTTTTTTTTTTACTGATTAATATCGGAATACAATATATCGGAATGTAGTGCAAAATAAGGCTGGAAATTACAGAATAGAATTACCCAAGTAGGAATCAGGCTTTTTGCTGTTTTGAATTTTTTTTGTAAATTAGTTTGAATTTTAATTTTAATTATTTCCTCTGAGATTTGGAATCTCTTTTTCAAGTGTCCTGGATGAACATACAAAAAAAAAAAAAACAATAGACATCATATACAGCATATCAATATAAATCAACACAAATATATTCGATTAAAATGTACCACCACAACATAACCAGGCTCCAAATTAAGTAAGATTGTAAATTAATTTAAGATGTAATAAATATATATTTTTTTAAGTCAGAAGATTGTCAAAGATAAATAAAAATAAACTAAACTTAAACCCTCATTTGACAGATTACCATTTCTACGTCAATCTATTTTAGAATTTGTATTATTATTTTCAGACAACTTCAGTAAAACGTGTCAGAGTTTACTTCACTGTCTCTACCAATACACACATAAAAAGAAAAAAAACCCGCCAGCATCCAGGCAGAAAGCATGGAGTTAAATGCGAAGGAGGAAGCCGCAGTCACCCAGAATGACAGCACCAGCCCTTGCAGTGAAAAACCTGTTCCTGCGCTTTAGATCAAACCAGATCCATCATTTTTTTTTCCTCCACGAGAAGAGCGCGCAGCATCCGCTCAACCCCTGCTACGACACCCCAGCCACCAGCAGCTCTATCAGGCCCTGATGTGGACAGACAGCCGCAGAAAAAAAAGGCCCCGAAAACACTGTCACTTCTCCCAGCCTCATGTGTTCAACTAGAGCGATATGACGCCTTCTGTCCCCTTCTGTCGACGCTCGCCTTGTTTTTCTTCCTTTCCTTTTCCCCTTCACTCAGGCTTTTTCGGGGTCAACTAGTGCTGCTTTTGCTTCAGGTTTTATTGTATTGATCGAGCCGCCGGTGAACAGTGATTGAAGTGAGTAGAGTGTATAAATATGCTGGTCAAAAAAAAAAAAAGGATGATAATAATTTTAAAAATAACACATTTTAGTTATTTTTCTCACAACACAAAGTGCTAGGAAAACAAATAAAATGAGAACACAAAAATACGATACATAATCAAGAATAAAAAAAACAACATGAATCAAGTCAAAACCTTAATCAAAAATATATCCGTAATGTTTTAAGTAGGGCTGTCCAAAAATTAATCGTGATTAATCACATCCAAAATAAAAGTTTGTTTTGACATAATATGTGTTTGTGTTATATATATTTATTATGTATATGTGATAAACACATTCATAGAAGCCAAAACTATAGATAAAAAAGTTACATCAAAGTAGTTACATCATATTCAAATGTAAAATTTGTATCATACACATATATTTTTTATATATCTAAATATGAACCAACATTTTATCAAGTATATGCATGTGTGTATTTATATTTTCATAATAAAATATACACACTACACACACAAATATTATGTTAAACTTTTATTTTGGATGTGATTTATCACGATTCATTTTTTGACAGCCCTAGTTTAAAGTGTTCTTTTCGTTTATATCTGCACATGTGAATTTAACAAAGAATTATCGCTTATGTCAGCTACTATTACGTGACATCCGACATTTAAAATCACTAGACATTTATTTATTGTTATATTTTTTAAAATGTAGGGGCGACACGAGTATCGCTGGATCAAGCCTCGGCTGGGTCAGATGGCATTTCTGTGTGGAGTTTGCATGTTCTCTCCGTGTTCGCGTGGGTTTCCTCAGGGTGCTCCGGTTTTCCCCACAGTCCAAAGACATGCGCTGTAGGTGAATTCGGTAAGCTAAATTGTCCGTAGTTTATGTGTGTGAATGAGTGTGTGTTTCCCAGTAAATCCCTGAAAGGGCATCCGCAGCGTAAAATATAAGTTGGCAGTTCATTCTGCTGATTAGACCCCTGATTAATAAAGGGACTAAGCTGAAATAAAAATGAATGAATTAATTTTAAATGTAAAGGTAATAAGAACAGTGTTTCTGCAGGTTTCACCAAGTCAAATCTGAGACTTTTTAAGACCTTTTAAGGACCATGAAGAATGAAAATTCAGGATTTTTTTAATGGCCAAGCTGAAAAAATATGTACGTGCTCCATCAAAAAAACTAATTCTAATTAGTTATTTCTTATATTTTGTGGTTCTTACATATTTTAAACAATCAAGCAGACTTTAGCTGTATCCAAAAACTCTTAAAAAACTAAATGTATGCACAACAGACTGTTATAATATTAGTTATAAATATAATTTAGCTAAAAATTCTATTGAGATGTATTGTTGGTGATTGGATGTGTGTTAAATCGATTGAGAAGCTTTACATTCATTCCTTAATTTTCAGCCTAGCCCCTGATTTATCAGAGGTCGCCACAGCGGAATGAACCACCAACTATTCCAGCATTTTTTTAAAGCAGCAGATGCCCTTCCAGCTGCAACCTAGTACTGGGAATGGTATAAGCAAAGAAAAATTAAGACCTGTTTAAAATGATTTAAGACCTACAAGACAATGTTTGTGAATTTAAGACTTTTTAAGACTCTGCAGATACCCTGAAGAATGCCTCACTAGTTGACGTTAATCAATGCATACAATTCAAATGAATTAACAATGAGCAGTGCTTTTCATACTTTACTTACTTGTTAATGTTAGTTAATTAAATTTGACTATGCATTATTAGTAAGCTCAAGTAATATTGCAAGTTATTTTAACTGCGTAAATAACTATGATAATAATTTTTATAATAATAATAATAATAATAACAATAATAATAATATTAATAATAATAATAATAATAATAATAATAATAATAATAATAATAATAATGATGATATCCACTGTACATGTACATTTGTAATTGTTTATCTATCTGCACACTTATTATTAATATCAACCTGTACATATTATCATTTATTGTAAATCTGGGCTCATAACTAATGCAACCTGTATATAATGTTTATAGTACATCCATCTGTAAATATCACCATAGTTTTTCTATAACTGCACCTTATAATTTATACCTGTATTCTGCACTTGCTGCTATTGCACTTCTGGTTAGACCTAAACTGCATTTCGTTGCTTTGTACTTGTACATGTGTAATGACAATAAAGTTGAATCTAATCTAAAATCTAATCTAATAATAATAATATTAATAATAATAATAATAATAATAATAATAATAATAATAATAATAACAATAATAATAATAATAATAATAATAATGATAACAATAATAATAATAATAACAATAACAATAATAATAATAATATTTTTTTATTGTTAGATCCTATTAATGAATGTTTTAAATTAATGTTACAAAATGAACCTCATTGTAAAGTGTTTTACCAAATTAACTAATTAGGACGTCTCTATTCAGAGGTCGCCACAGCAGAATGATCTGCCAACTATTCCAGCATATGTTTTACGCAGTGAATGCCCTTCCAGCCACAACCCAGTACTGGGAAACCATATACCATATACACTCATTCACACACACTTATACACTATGGCCAATTTACTTCATCCAATTCACCTGCATGTATATCGCATGTCTTGGACTGTGGAGACACTCTAGCACCTGGAGGAAACCCACACAAACACGGGGAGAACAAGCAAACTCAGAAATGCCAACTCAAATCAGCGATCTTCTTGCTGTGAGGAGACACAGAGCCGCGCATTATAATACAGAAAAAGTGAAATATTTAACTACATTTTAATACTGTATTTAAATTTTTATATACATAATATCTATTTTATTAATTCATTTGTTTTCTTTTCGGTTTAGTCCCTTTATTAATCAGGGGTCGCCACAGCGAAATGAACCACCAACTTATCCAGCTTATGTATTAAGCAGTGGATGCCCTTCCAGCTGCAACCCATCACTGGGAAACATCCATACACACTCACTCACACACTTACACTACGGACAAGCTTATCCCCAATTCACCAATACCACACGTCTCTGGACTTGTGAGGGAAACCGGAGCACTCGAAACCCATGCGAACATAGGGAGAACATGCAAACTCCACACAGAAATGCCAACTGACCCAGCCGAGGCTCAAACAAGTGACTTTCCTGCTGTGAGTCAATCGTTTTACTCACTGCGCCACCATGACACACATATTTATTTTAATATACATTTAAATATATCAGTTACATCACATGAAATAATAAAACATTGAAACAATTTTCAATTACAATGTTAATTTTACAAAATATTATTCAAACTCTTAAAACGATTTATAAAAATGTTGAATTTATACCCATATTACAGACATACCCATATTATAAGGAAATTAAATTAGCTTCCATTAAACAAAAATCAATGTTAAGTATGAAAGTAATTATAGCTGTAAAATGTATATACATTTGAAATAAACATTAGAATAAAAAAAATCTAATTTTAATGTTAAATTATGCTTCTTAAATGTATTTTAGAACATGTTAGTTTAGAAACAATTAATTATAATTGCAAAATGAATTATCATCTTGCAATGTCAAATAAAACTGCAAAACTGTGTCACTTTTCTGAAGCACTAATTAAATCCATAATCATATTTTGGAGCTAGTTCAGCATTTTGTGGCTCAGTGAATTTTTTAGCACTTGAGCCAAATCAGTCTGAAATAATGCACAGAAACGTACTTAAAATATGCAAACTAGAAAAGCTAGCGGTTTCACAAAAAGCGTCACTTTCTAATGTGCTTTTTTGTGATTTAATTTAATTTATTCTTTGACACAAAAGCTCCAAACACAACTTCCGACTAAGGTAAAACAACACAAAACAAACCATTAGCTTTCAACACCGGGTGCTAGATTTAAAACCAAAGAGAGCAAAACGCAGGTGAATCGGAAAAAATACAAATGTTTTAAGCAAATTGTCACATTATATAAAGTGCGTGTAAAAAATGTTGTGCAGACTGCAACCAAAACAGATTCATCACTGACGGCATGAACAAAAAATAGTCTCTTCAGCATATTTTGGTGCACATGGCATAAAGTGTGTTAAAACAGAAAAGTACGCTTGGAAATGCTTGAAAGCGGTATTGGATCACTGGCTTTCATTATTACCGTGACTTGCAGAAGTGGCACGAGCAGCTGAAATGAGCTACTTCAATTCTTTCACAAACTCCCTCTCTCTCTCTCTCTTTAGAGGTAATAACATTGTTGGAGACAGAAAGAGAAAACTAGGCTACAAAACTCGAAACGAAAGCATAACAGCATTATCAAAGCCCCCAAAAAAATGTCGGAGAGAAAAAAAAACTGTCACGTGTCAGACGTAATCATTTTCAAACAGAACACAAAATTGTTCTCATCTTTTTTTTTTCTGAAGCGCTGAACGAACGTCACCTTAAAATGCTGCAAAAATCACGAAGTGAAAAATATAAAGGCCAATTATGAATAATTACGTCTTTTCATTTCCAAGTAGATGAAATAAGTTGATTGGTTTTCAGACAGGTCTGGTCTTGCTCAACAGAGGCAGAGCGTCTGCAGTCGGTTAGAGAGGCGAACGAACGACAGCGCCGGATCCTCTCGCGCTGACCCAATCCAAGCTGTCGGCCATAAATCACACCACTCTCTAAATGACACCAATGTGGCGGGAAAAACAACCATTCGGCATGACCCACATTAGAGAGATAAAATAAATAGAATCACAAGCATGTTGTTAGTCTGGCAAAAGCTGAAAATCAACAATGTTGCTTTTGAATTGACATAAAAGTTTTTTTTACTTGATTTTCTAGCAAGACAACATTTGTTTGGAGATTGCGGTAAAAAATATGTGACAAATAAAAGCATTACGCGTTTATACTTTCTAGGAAAAATTGTATTTAAAATTAAATTAATTTTTAACAATCATTTCATGTTGACTCTCTTCACTTAATGAAAGCATAAAGCCTGGTTTATACTCAACCTATCCGCTAGTTTGCTTGAGTGTGCGCGGTGAATGTGATGTCATCGAAGAGTTTGGGGAGGTTTGCTTTGGGTGCGCGCGACATGATTTCGGTCAGCGGAGCGCATGATTTTTTTTGAGACTCGAGCGAACAGACATCTTTATGATCCGTGATCATAGGGATAACTAGATGATCAATAATTCCTGGCTAGAAACTGCAACAGCCGTAGGAAAGGAGAAAAGATTTTGTTAAAAAGTTTGGAAAAACCTGAGAGAGCTTGTTAAAGCCAAAAAAGGCCATGGCAAAAGTGTTTTCCACCAGTCATAGGTTTTACACTGATGTATATATTACAATCTTTAATTCAAAACTATTTGATATTTACAAAACTATAATTAAGGAACAACTTATTTATTTGATAACTGGAAAGGAATATTTGAACCTATCGGTTTACAACATACTGATGCCCTGTTTGTTTAGGCTTTACTGGTGATAATGGTCAGGAATGTTGGACCATTATTGCCTTTTTAGCATAAGTATAGGACAGAAACTAGCCAGACAGTAGTGTGTGAACTGTGGGGCGGGCTAAATCTAAAAAATAAAAATAAAAATCTATGTTATTTAGTATGTGTACTTTTTTGCTTTTATTCTTGCTATAATAAAAAAATATATATTTGCAGAACAACCCATGTTCTGTTGTCATTAAAATTTTTATAAACTATTATAGGAAGAACTGAACAAGACAAGAACAAAAGCAAGTGATGCATCAAAGTTTGATTTTAAAAAAATTTAATGGTTATAAAAATTCTTATAATCATTAAAATAATTTATAAAAACAATAAAAATAATTAGTTTAAAAATCTTGATCGATATAATGAGTTCTGGAAACTTCCTACTTCTCTGTTTATCTGTCAGATTTTACAGTCAGTTTCTTTTGACCGCCCCCTGTTGTTTTAAAGAATATCACAACGGCGAACATGGCAAGTATAAAAGCCTCATCCGTTTCGCGAGGTGCACGTTGTGGTGCCAGGTGAAAGTATAAATCCAGCTTAAGACAGACGGACAGAGGGATGGAAGTTTTGTACAGTAGCAGACGACAAATTCATTAGAGGGCAATGTCTACGTTTTTCTGAATCTGAAATGCATTACTTAGGATATGTTTTGAAATACATTAATTAGGGTACGTTTTGTGGTACATATCAAATGACTAATCCACTAGAGGGTGATTTCTACAAATGCATTACTTAGGATACATTTTGCTGTGAATTTCAGATTACAAATACACAAGTGTGCTGTCGACATTTTTGTGAACCTTAAATCTAAAATACTTCAGTTAGGGTAATTTTGTTGTGCATTTCAAATAAAAATTCCCCAATAGAGTGCTGTCTATATTTTTGTGAATCTAAAATGCATTACTTAAGGTACATCTTGGAAATTTCAGATTATAAAGATACTGAAGTGTGCTGTCAACATTTTTGTGAATCTGAAATACGCTAATTAGGGTACGTTTTGTTGTACGTTTCAAAAGACAAATCCACTAGAGGACGATGTCTACATTTTTTTGTGAATCTGAAATGCATTACTTAAGATACATTTTGTTGTTAATTTCAGATAACAAATACACTAGAATGTGCTGTTGACATTTTTGTGAACCTGGAATCTGAAATACTTTAATTAGGCTCTGTTTTGTGGTACATTTCAAATGACAAATCCACCACTGTCTACATTCTTGCAAATCTGAAATTCATTACTTAAGATACGTTTTGTTGTAAATTTCAAATTATAAATATGTTAGTTTGCAGTCGTCATTTTTGTGAATCTGAAATACGTTAATTAGAGTATGTTTTGTTGTATGTGTCAAATGACAAATCCACTAGAGGGTGCTGTCTACATTCTTGCAAATCTGAAATTCATTACTTAAGATGCGTTTTGTTGTAAATTTCAAATGATAAATATTCTAGAGTGCTGTCGACATTTTTGTGAATTTGAAATTCGTTAATTATGTTTTGTTGTGCGTTTCAAATGACAAAACCACTAGAGGGTGGTGTCTACATGTTTGTGAATCTGAAATGCATTACTTAGGATATGTTTTGTTGTAATTTTCAGATTATAAAGATGCTGAAGTGTGCTGTCAACATTTTTGTGAATCTGAAGTACGTTAATTAGGGAACGGTTTGTTGAACGTTTCAAATGACAAATCCACTAGAGGGTGCTGTCTACATTCTTGCGAATCTGAAATTCATTACTTAGGATACATTTTGTTCTAAATTTTAAAATATAAATATGCTGAAGTGTGCTGTCAACATCTTTGTGAATCTGAAATACGCTAATTAGGGTACGTTTTGTTGTACGTTTCAAATGACAAATCCACTAGAGGGCGATGTCTACATTTTTTGCATATCTGAAATGCATTACTTAAGATACATTTTGTTGTAAATTTTAGATAACAAATACACTAGAGTGTGCTGTCAACATTTTTGTGAACCTGGAATCTGAAATATGTTAACTAGGCTATGTTTTGTTGTACATTTCAATGAGAAATCCACTATAGGCCACTGTCTGCATTCTTTTAAATCGAAATATTCATTACTTAGGATACGTTTTGTTGTGAATTTCAGATTATAAATATGCTAGTGTGCTGTCGACATTTTTGGGAATCTGAAAAACATTAATTAGACAATGTTTTGTTGTATGTGTCAAATGACAACTCCACTAGAGGGTGCTGTCAACGTTTTTGCCAATATGAGATGCATTAGGATACATTTTGCTGTAAATTTCAGATTATAAATAAGCTAGAGTGTGCTGTCGACATTTTTGTGAATCGCAATTACGTCAATTGGGACAAGTTTTGTTGTACGTTTCAGATGACAAATCCACTAGACTCTTAATTTTTTCAAAATTTAAAATTGTGAATTTAAAATATGTTACTTATGGTAGATTTTGATACACATTTTATATGACAAATCCACTAGAGGTTGCTGTCTAATATACAAATCTTAGATATTGTCGTTTTGAGGTATTAATTTGGTGTTGTGCAAAGAATTGTACAAAAACAATAGTTTATTCTTCGATAAAAGCAAATGCACTCAAACGCATGTTGAAGTATATTTTAGGAGCTTCATGTGTCAAATGTAGGCTAAAGCATGTATTTCCAATTAGCTTGTACATGTAAATGCAGTTTACTATAGACTTTTTTATTTGTTTATGTTGTTATTTTATGCTTCAGTTTTTGAAAACCTCTTTAAATTAAAAAATATATATAAATTTTTTAAGTTTCAGCAGCCATTGTCACGTGGTCAAAGGGTTGAGTGATGTTCGAAAAAAGATATCAAATTATGTATATGCATTTAACAACATTAATTAGCCAGGTTTATTTTTGTGTGTATCTTGACTGTTTTAGGCATGTCATGTTAAATAAGTATGACAGTAAAACTAACATACGACGACAAACTTGTCTTAATGAGTGACTAACTGAATTCATTCAAAATGAATGTTTCAGTTAAAAACAAAACAAGTTGCTGTCTTTCTAAAAACATCATTGAATAACTGGTTCACTCGTTTTGTTGAAAAACAAATTAATTCAGAAACGAGTTGCTGTTCTAAAACCCACAATGTTCTGCCCCGTCTCTGTTTGAAATTGATTTTAAAAAATAATAATTAATTAATTAATTGACAGAAAAAAAACTATTTGATATAAAATGTAGCACACTCATTATTATGTTGCGTACTAATGTCATAAATATTAACAAAGAATTTCCATACAGGGATGTTTTTGCTGTCATAACCTAAAATATTAAGACAAGCAAATTCAATTCATCACACAGTCAACGCTTTAGGACTCTTTAGACACGTTTTGCTAAATGAGTGGCACACACACACACACACACACACACACACACGCACACACACACACAAGATGTATTTAGAATTTATTCAAACATTCTGATTTAGTGTTCAAGAAACAATTCTTTTCATTACATTATTAAGATAATTTTTATTTAATTTACATTTATTATTATTATTATGTAATTTATTATTTATTAAGAGTCGTTATTAATTAATAGTGGAAATAGCTGGAAGTTGTAATAATACTGTTCATCAAAAAGTCATGAATAAATTAAATTATTATTAATTAATGCATTTGTGCTGATAAATATTTATTTTAAAAAAAACATACTCAAATCTTCGAAACAGTGTGTGCATTTTGTGTGTTTATTGTAACTGCAATACTGCCTTTTCCCAACAAGAAATTTGCAAACATCCTGATTTTTTTTTTTCTTTCTAGAAAATCATGAGATCTACAAACAAAAAATAATATTTAAAATGAGCTGAAACAACACAATTCTTGAGCTTTTTGGGGGAAATGTAATTGCTTTATCTTCAATCCATTTAAATTGGTAAAAAACTAAGAAGTTAACTAAATTCCTTCATGTTGTGCCAACACAAATCTATTGTGTGGAACCCAGCATTTTTTTACAGTGTAGAAAGGTCTTATCAATCAAAATGTCCTCTTCAGGTTGATGTTCTCCACATTCTTTTTTGTGTGTGTGTGTGTCAGGTCACTCATTATGGGGTGTGACAGGGGCAACTGGTCCAGACTGAGTAGTTTGGACCTCAGAGATTGCGTTTGGGTGTCTGGTTAAAGTCACTGCCATCTGGGAATGATCTCAGGTGTGCAATATGCTGCGTTCGTGTCAAACAGTGAGCCATTTTAATCACATAATGATAATGGATTTGATTAACAGAAGCCATTAGAACATGTATAACATGTACATTTATTTGCATAATCTGGTGATTATCCTGCATGTTGTGTTATTAAATACGGGATGTATTTCATAACACTGGCAGCAACGGGGAAGGGAAAAAAATTAAAAAGTTCATTTGCATTTAAGTGGCTTTGGGTTTCATTAAAGTATTAGTCTCACATTGCCAGATTTTTGACTACTGGGAAAAAAAGTATTGTGCATATTACAGTTTATTCTGACCAACAACATTAAAATAGTAAAAAAGAACTGCCATACTCATTAAATCTAGCTCATAAATATTCATTTCTTTCCAGATCTGTCTATAAAAAGGCAATATCCGATGTGATATAAGCTACATTTTTTATGTAATGTGTGCACTTGCACTTTTATACAGTAGAAGCTGAATTGTTCACTAAAATTGACACACTTAAAACATGTAAACATTAAAACAAACACACATCGTCAGATCATTTTGATTATACCGCATTCAGTAATCAAATCATTGACTCATTGACAGTTTTAATCACATTTACTTTTAATCACATTTACATTTAATCATTTATCTGTCATTCATCTCAGATATTTTAAGCATGGATAGGAAACCCCATCATCACCGCAATTAACAGATTTATTCTACTGATGACCGTAAAGAAAGTTTTCATTCATAAAGCTGTAAAAAAATACATGTTACTAACCCGCTTTTAGGTGTGTTTCCTGAAAAACTGAAAAAAAATGTGTAGTGTCACATGGCTGGCACACATTTTATCATGAAAAAGGGTGCAATTTGCAAACAACGACATAGCTCTTGACTAAACTACCAAAGTATGATGCATTGTTTGGGAAATAAACAATGTACTGTATGGGCCAGTGTGCGCCAAAGTTTCTCTGTCACAGATCAATCATTTGAACCACAGTACTTAAAACGTAGAATTTAAATAATTGCACTCTAAAGGAAGTGGAGTAACAACTTCCTTAGAGAAAATCTCCATTAACAGATATTTTACACAAACAGGTTTAGTGAGGACATTACAATAGACATCCATTAGGGCTGTGAAATATGGACAAAATAATCATATTGCGATTTTTGGAACGAATATTGCGATTGCGATTTTATTTGCGATTTTGGAAACTGTTTTTGCTTTTTCAAACAAGCTACATACATATATTCAGTGCACACAAAGTGCATAACAAAACATTTCACAATGAAATAACATATCTTAAGTTTAATAAATAATACTGTAGTAAAATTGTCTTTAAATAGTAATAAAAGTAGTAACTGCTTGATAAACAAAACTGTAATAAATTGTCTTAAAAAACAGAGAACATGAAAAAATAAAGATGAACTAACCTCAATTCCAGTCATAACAATAAATAAAAACTAATGTAAATCAAAACCACCTATTCGGTTCTCTCACTTAACTTCGTCGTGCGCGGCGTGAGCTCTGATTGGTTAACATCTTTCTCCTGCTCTTTTTATAACATATTAAAATCATGCGCACGAGAATGTGAACAAAAATCCAACTAAATTAATAGATACAATTGCAGCCTTTGCGATTTAGAAATTGCATGTGCTGAAATCGCGATTCTTTTGCGATTGCGAATAATTGCGTGAAACAAATGCTGGATAAGTTGGCGGTTCATTCTGCTGTGGCGACCCCGGATTAATAAAGGGACTAAGCCAAAAAGAAAATGAATGAATGAACGAACTAGACACTGGTGCCAGAAAAAAGTGAAGTAACGGCTAGTTTTTCAAGTAACTTATAAGGGTGCCCGAGCCTCTATGTGCAAACTATCCACCCTAAATTACTGCATATTATAAATGTTATACAATTTGGATCAGATAGGAGGATATGCACATTGAGATGTGGGATATCGATGGTTCACACGAATCATTCATAATGGAGATTCATACACAAATGAATTGCTCCCTCCGTTAGCATGAGAAGTGAAAGCAGGGAGGGAGCTATACATTTCCATGCACACAAACGCATGCTCTTTGTCGGAAATGCCATGCGGTCACTTATCTATCGATATGGAAAAGTGATACAAAATTATACTTTTCGTAATTAAAAAAAAATATTTGCATACTGACCGCCAGGAAAACTCCCGATCATAGATATATGTATATATGTGTATATATCTTCGCTTCAAATGGCCAGTGCTTCACTGCACCTTGGTCCTACATACATTCATTTCAAAGGAGTGCTACCCTTTACTAAAATGGTGGCTCTATTGACGCATTTCTTCCAATAGGCAACAACAGTGTAAGAGACATCTGATGTAAATATCTATGTAGTAAAGAGATTAGAACAGCTGGATTTACAACACAGAAATTCGTCAGCTTCTCCCAAAATACATTGCTGGAAATGAACATAGATATATAATGGGCAATTTTTGCAATATTTAAAATTATTTAGAATGCATCCCTTCTATGTTTCTATGGCAACACATCTGCATTATCACGTGACATGCAGCAACCTCATGCACTGCAGTGAGAGATTAGAACCGCTAGATTTACAACACAGAAATTCATCAACTTCTAGCAAATGACATGAAAGTAATTGGCTGCTTAACTGGGAGAAGAAAAGAGTGAAGTATTTAATTGCATAAACAGTGTGTATCTGCTGTGAATAACATCACATTATATGTAAAATGATAATCACTGCTATCTCTTATCTCTTATCGTTCACACCAGACACAGAAGAAGCGTCAAGCGCAAGAGATTTACATGTCAAGTCAATGCAAAGACACAAATGACATAATTCGTGCGAACGAAGTGACGTATGTTGAGCGTTTTGCGCGATTGATGCACGTATTGCATGTTTTGCACGAATCGCTCAAGTTTGAAGATCTGAACTTCAGCAGACATTCATGCTACGTTAACCAATCAGGAGCTTGCTCTTGTGGGGGTGTGATTATGACGTAGCACCTGATGTTGGTGTCCCGGGGGAAAATCCTCCTGCCGACACTGACAACAGTTCGTCATCAAACTGGGATTGGCTCAGTCAGAAGCACCGCTGAAAGCTTCCATCTTCCATCTTCCAGGTTAAGTTTCTGGAGAGAGTTTATGAGCTCACAGAGCTGGGTGCACCTCTGAATGGATCTAGTGGACTCAGACACGGATCCAAACGAATAGATGCTGTTTTTCAGCCTTCATAAAGCACATAAACACAGCTGTTCTCTCAATAAAAACCATGTTAGCCATTTAGCAACTAAGCTAAATGTCAACGGGCAGACAGAAACCCTGCCCATCATGTGAATCTGTTGTGAAGTAATGGTGCTTGATTGAAGCGGAGTTGACGTACAAATGAAGTGAGTAAACTTAAAATGTTCACACGTCTATTTACGATATTTATTTAATAGCGCAATTTTTCCACGCTTGCTGCATCTGGTGTGAACAGTATCAGACATCAGTATGTTTTTGATAAACCACAAATGTTTTGTCTTGCTAGTAAATACTTGTATTCAAATATCTGCAACCAAAAGTTTTTTCTTGTTATAAAGCGAGGTTGTTCGATGACTGAGGCATACATTGTATACAGGCATGCATCTGAAAAAGTTGTGTGGACTGTGAGAGGAACTTACGAGCCGAGCAGCTTACAAGTTAAACATGTCAAAAACATTTGGGAACTGTTGGCTTGAATTTATGAGGTGTGTGCGGTTGAATGAGTCGATCTGTCAATCTATCTGAAGTTGACCAATCAGGAGGGTAAACTCACTGAACATGATGTGTCATGCATGAGTGGGTCATCAGAAATGATTTTTACAGGGGATTAGACTTTATAATTAACACACAAGCGGTGGCCAGGCACTGAAAAAGAACCTGCATGTGTAGCAAACATTTGTGGCTTATATTATTATTAAGATCTTATGAGAGAGAGGGAGAAAATAATCAAAGCAATGTTATCTTCTGTCCATGTTTTTGGTGCGGAATTTCATTGCTTTGTAATTTACCAGGCCATAAAATTCTGTTTTATGTCACTGCATTAAAGTGTTTCTTACATAAACACACTCATGATGTGTGTGTGTGAACAAACAACCTTTTGACCATCAGAATTTGCACTGTGTAGACCCACATTAAGTGAAAATGCCGTTGACTCAGTAGATCTGCCCACGGCATGCCTCAGCTTTTTCCAGAGAGAATCCCAAAGCTGTATTCTTTTTCTAACAAGTATTTACAAAAAAATACAGACTTTTCAACTACTCTATTGGTAGTCAAGATTAAATGAGATTGAGCAAAATAAATAACTGCATTAAATTGCACTGTGTTTAATTTTTTGGTTTTCATGTCAATTTACATCAATCAAACGGACTAAATATATGAAGTTAAACTTTAAATAACTTAAAGGGTACCTATTTTACCCCTTTTACAAGACGTAAGATAAGCAATTGGTATCTCAAGAATGTGTCTCTAAAAAATTTAGCTCAAAATAACCATTTATTAAAGCCTCCAGAATATGCCCATTTTGGTGTCTGAGAATATTGTAGCTGTTTTTGTGGCCTGTGGCTTTACATGCAAATGAGCTGCATCTCCACGCCCACCGTTTCCATGTGTGTGTCTGCATTATGTGAGATAAACAGCACTGTGACAGAAATAGACTGGGATGAAGCTGAAATACAGCTCATTAGTCAAAAATTATGGATGCACCGATACCGATACTTAGATCGGATATCGGTTCAATACCACATATTTTTGCTGGATCAAGTATCGGCCAGCTGGTACCAATCCAAATCCAATCTTGCACTTGCGATATATTCTGTGTAATTTATAAGCCAACAAAAGTCATGAAGGTAGCCTATTATAAGCGCCTAGAAAGTTGTCATGTAGGCCTACTATATCCCAAATGTTCTAAAGCCATTCTATAGTTTACTGTAAAATACAGATGAATACTCAAGTGGTTAAGTTCATGTTCAATTTAGTGCTTCCCGCTACTGCACCTGTCAAACATCCTCCATTCATTCACAATTCAAACTGATTGGACATGATTTAAAAAAGCATACACTTGTCTATATAAGGTCCCAGGGTTGACAGTGCATATCAAAGCACAAACCAAGCATGAAGACAAAGGAATTGTCTGTAGACCTCCGAGACAGGATTTTCTCGAGGCACAAGCACAAGGCTGGGAACGGTTACAGAAAAATGTCTGCTGTTCTGAATGTTCCAATGAGCACAGTGGCCTCCATCATCCGTAAGTGGAAGATGTTTGGAACCACCAGGACTCTTCCTAGAGTTGGCCAGCCATATTAGATGAGTGATCGGGGAGAAGGGCCTTAGTCAGGGAGCTGATCAGTGACCCGATGGTCACTCTGTCTGAGCTCCAGTGTTCTTCTGTGGATAGAAGAGAAACAGAAGGACAACCATCGGTGCAGCAATCCACCTGCACCATCAGGCCTGTATGGTAGAGTGGCCAGACGGAAGCCACTCCTTGGTAAAGGGTACATAGCAGCCTACCCGGAATTTGCCAAAAGGCATCTGAAGGACTCTAAGACCATAAGATCTAAATTCTCTGGTCTGATGAGACTAAAATTGAACTCTTTGGAGCATTACGTTGGGAGAAAATCAGGCACCGCTCATCACCAGGCTAATACCATCCCTACAGTGAAGCGTGGTGGTGGCAGCATCATGCTGTGGGATGTTTTTCAGTAGCAGGAACTGGAAGACTAGTTAAGACAAAGGGAAAAATGAATGCAGCAATGTACAGAGACATCCTGAATGAAAACCTGCTTCAGAGTGCTCTTGACCTCAGACTGGGGCGACGGTTCATCTTCCAGCAGGACAATGACCTAAAGCATACCGCCAAAATATCAATGGAGTGGCTTTACGACAACTCGGTGAATGTCCTTGAGTGGCCCAGCCAGAGCCCAGAACTAAATCCTATTGAACATCTCTGGAGAGATCTGAAAATGGCTGTACACCATCGCTGCCAAAGGTGCATCAAAATAATATTGATCAAAGGCTGTGAATAATTATGTACATGTGATTTTTCAGGTTTTTTATATTTAATAAATTTGCAACAATTTCAAAAAATCTTGTTTCACATTATCATTATGGGGTATTGTGTGTAGAATTTTGAGGAAATAAATTAAATTAATCCATTTTGGAATAAAGCTGTAACATAATAAACTGTGGAAAAAGTGAAGCGTGATAAATACTTTCCGGATACACTGTACATTTAAACGTCTTTTTCATTCCGTGTCACGCTGGAACAACCAATGAATGGGACTGTATTCTGATGCATATATGACCTTAATATAGTGTATCAATATAATGTAACAATGTTTGTTTAAATAAATATTTTAGATTTTCCTTTTTATCTTAGTATGTCTTAGGTAGGTTTTTCATACTACTTATTTTAAATGAGCTGTAACAACACAATTCTCAAGGTATTTGTTGGAATAAACTCAATTATTTTATGTTCCATCCATTTAAGTTTGTAAAAAAAATGTCAACTTAATTCCTTCCAGTAGTCTTATCAAAAATCAATAGTGTGAAACCTAGCATTACACAGTAAAAAAAATGCAGGGTTCCACAAAATTCATTCATGCTTTCCCAACACAAATTGATCTAGTGAAGTGAATTGAATATATAACAATTAGGTTGACCCCAAAAAAATCTCAAGAATTGTTCAGCTCATTTTACAAACGGAGTTTGAATAAGCAGCAAGAATCGTTATTTTGAGTGCATGATCAGTATAGCTTAGGGCATTTTTGAAGTAAATTTGCTCTTGGGTTCAATTTGCTTAAACTACAAAATGATGCTTGTTGTTTGTTCAAACTACTTATTTAAAATATGTTGAAACAACGCAATTCTTGAGTTTTTTTGCAGACTACTTGATTGTTTTATGTTCAATCTATTTTAATTTGTAAAAACTATTAAGTTAACTTAATTTTTTCTTGTTACCCCAACACAAATCCAAGTCCAAGTCCATGGAAATGTGTGTTTTAATTAAACAAGTTATGTCAGATGTACTAATTTGTAACTAATAAGATTTCTTTAAAATATATATATTTTAAAAAGTGTTCCTTTTACTAATACGTATACTAAATATACTAAATATATGTATTAATTTGAATAAATATAAACTCAAAATTAAAGATAATTAACTTTTACTTCGTTAATTTAGGAGTGTTAGATTAAACATTGCCTAAACTTTACATGATATTGACAAGTTAATTGTATCTGATATAAGAATGCAAATTTCACTTAAAATTTGTTTTTTGCAACAATTTGCAAAATGTTGAGGATTTTTTTCAGAGTTATTTTTTTGTCAGTGTATTGTTCAAGACATTTGTTCAGATCAAACTCCTCAAACTGCCGCTGCTGTGTGGAATTTCTTACACATCACATCCAAAGCCTTTAGTTCAGATTTTTGGTCTTTAGGTGTTATAACTGCAGAAAAAGATGCCGCATGTAGCGCAATGACATAAACACAGCAGCAGCAGAAGACTTGAGCCACAGACAGACGGAGAAAGAGCCACAGGACGCAAAGTAAAAAAAAAGAAGAAGAAAAAAAAAACAGGTCAAGCACCCCTCTCACGCTGGCAATCATAACAAGAAGCCGTCCACGGTCTCGGTCTCTCAGCTCCAGCCACGCAGCATCTGTCTGTCTCGGGCAAATGTAGACGTTACAACTAAACTACAGTTCCAATTCACCTGCCTGTTTGATGCTCCGCTCTCACACATGACAACACATTGATTTTACTTCTGCCGCTGCGCCGACGTCCGCCTGAAGAAATCCATTAGGCCGACACTTCTCGTTTCCCGTGACTGACAGGGTGACAGGCCAATGCTTTCCACCCGTGTACGTTTGACGGACAGCTCGACACTTAAACAAGCCCTCAAGTTGCTATAATAGTTTAAAACACTTTCAATTACCTGAGTCAAACAAATTCAGCCGGCCAAGCGCTTGGCTGCATCTCTGCAGGCTCGTCAGTCCATTCTGAACACAGATATAAAGGGTTGTGGAGGCCGTACTTCTCCGGCTCTGTTTACTGCATCAAATAGGTATTATGTGCTATGAAATGTTGCTTTGTACACTTTTATAAACTTTACAGCAGTACATAACAGTAGCGCTTGTGATATTTTGAGGAATTGTGATTGATATAAAACTGCTGATGTAGCCATATGCATAGGTCTGTCATGAGGAGTTTTTAATATGCAATATATTGTCGCAGAAATAGTTTCAATAAGCAATATTATTGTCATTTTGAGATCATTTTATGTCATTGATTATATATAGCAGCATAATACTGCAAATAGCCATAAACACTAAAATACTTATCATTCTTAAGGTTATTTAGATTCTATAATTTGATGTTAAAAAGGTAAATAATAGGGGTTGGGCAATGTCGAACAATTTGGCATCGTACGATGTCTAATGTGAAACATTGCGATGGGCGATGGCATCATCGTCAGAGGTGGCCGTGATTTAATTATTTGTGAATAATTCATTCATTCATAACTATTTAATTGCTTGTAGCCTACCGTTTCAACTACCTGACCCGCATCTTTGTTTTATCCATAACCAAATCATAAAGAAATAACGAAAGTTACACACAAATTACCACCTGTCAATCACTTTTTCAGCGGGACTCTGGCATAAAAAAGCAGAGTGATCTGTGTCATTATAATGGCATCAACAAACTTGGTTGGTAAAAAAGGTGCACAACCAACAGGAACCAACCAACAGTATCTGAGGTTTTCGCTAAAATTACTAAGTACAAGCGTGAAAGACAGATTGAAGCAGTGTAATGACGCTGTGACGCATTACCTGATAGATTCAAAAGTCTTTGATAGAGACAAGATAAATTCAATTTCACCTTTAGCAACTATAGTGAGACGTGATTCAGCAGTACAACCTAGATAAACTGTCCAATGTGCACTGCTCTATGAGATTTTCTGCTCAAAGCACCTGCTAACTGCCTGGAGCGCATGACAGAGCGTGTGTGTGTGGTCATGTGATGTGCAATTTCAGCGGTATAGTGTGGACTGAGGGCTGGTCGGAAATGCTAGATGAAACGGCAGTATGGATGGGGATCGTTTTCGTTTTAAAATGACATTTTAAATGATGTATTAGTGTAAACAGGGCCTAAAGGCCCGTGCACACCTAGACGTTTTTTGCTCGCTTTTCGGTCGACATTTAAATAAAGGGTGTCAATGTGATCGTGCACATCAACGCGCAAAACGGCAGGCGCAAAAGCCTCATAAAAAAAACGCCTCATGCATTGCGTCAAAACCTTCTCCACCAATCAGATTGGCACTTTTGTTCACGTGTATGGAGCTGCTGAAGTTACAGTAAACACCCCTTGGAGGCGCTCAGGCGCAAAACTGTCAATGCGAGCACACATTGAAGAAGATGCCCAGAGGCGATCTTCAACAAAGACCATAGAATCACTATTGATTGGTGATTCTAAGCTCTTTGACAACAAGCGTGTAAACTTTCTCTCTTCTTCCTTTGTGTTTTCAAGTGGGTGTCAGAAGCTTAAAGTTTTGTATGTTTTCATTAAGAGCCAACTCATGGCAAGGAGTGCTTTTGCATACTCTTCTGCTTGACGCCAGTGAAAATCGCTTGGGTTTGAATGCAGAAAAACGTCTCGTAAAATGCTGATGATAGACACAAACAAAAAGCATCCTGGTGTGTACGAGCCTTAAGTGTGTATTTTTTGTGAGCGAGTTGCTGCTGCAATGCTGGTGGGGCAGAGGATCACGATGCCGGCTCAGCATCGTGATGTGTATAGGCCATCAGCGATGGACGATGGCATCGTCTATCGACCCAACCCTAGTAAATGTCCTATTACACCAGGGGTGTCCAAACTCAGTCCTGGGGGGTCAGTGTCCAAGAGAGTTTAGCTCTAACTTGCTTCAACACACCTGCCAGGAGGTTTCTAGTACATCTAGTAAGAGCTTAATTAGCTGGTTCAGGTGTGTTTGATTAGAGTTGGAGCTAAACTCTCCAGGACACCGGCCCATTATTTATTTATTTTTTTTAACTTTAATGTCATTTGGGAATTTGTAAATGCATATTGCATAGCAAAAATTATTGATCAGTTGATGTATCGATTATTGTTACAGGCCTACATATGCGGCTCTGTATATTCGAAAACAAACCGTTATAATACTTTAATACTGCATTTATACTATTTTTGATTAAATACATGATGTCTGGTGTATATTTAAAGCATCAAACACATATTCTATACTGTGAAATGCTGTATTACATTTTTTTGTAAATTCTAGAATTCCATATAGAAATTAAAATGACTTGAAATACTGTCTTTACAGTCATGTTTACTGTTTTTACAATTAAGTGCCGCTTTGTGTGTATTTTTACTGCATAAAGCACTTCTAAAACACTATAGATTTTAAATTTTATGAACTTTATAGGGGTGCACTTCAAGACAATGCTTGAATGCAAAACAAGACTATAACGAAGTTAAATGTTTTACAAATTTAATTTACTTAAAAATTTCATTTAATGAAAAAAATATCTAAACCAAACATGGGACTTGTATCTCATTTTGACTAAATATTCTATTCTCAAACAATCAATTCAATTCAATATAATACTTAATGAAAAAAAAGAATAATAGTTAAAGGTGCAGTATAATATAATATAACCTGTATATTTATAACAGTATAATATATATAACCTGTATATTTATAACAATCTGTACATACATTTCAACATCCAGATCGTTGGACTGACTGCATCTGTTTATTGTCTATCGTCTTCTTTTTTTATATATATTTATTTTGTGTTGTCACTTGTCACTTTATGTTTACTGGAAGCTTCTGTAGCCAAAGCAAATTCCTTGTGTGTGTGAAGCACACTTGGCAATAAAACTGATTCTGATTCTGATAAGTTTAACACCTAGTGGTTGAACTAAGTATTGCACATCTGGTTCAAAACACACTGAATTGCAGGTTGCCAGATTGACGACATCAGCAGAAATATGCCTAACTATCAAGCCTGAAGGTTTATTTAAGGCTGATTTAAATCGTGTTCTAAATAAAAGCAATGGCACACGATAGAAGGAATTAGGAGTTAGGAGTTTTTGTCCTAACCAACAACTGAAATTTATATTTTAGAAAATGCTTATATTTCTTGCAGCTGAACAACAGGATAAACTGACAATGATCACCTCACCTCATGTGCTTTAATTATTGTTTAATGATAATAATGCGAGTTTGAATGTAATTTTACATGACATTTATTGTCATACGCCTGAAGGCAGCATCAGATAGTCTACCTCAGATCTTGAAAACCAATAAACAGTTTGAAATTGAACATTTAAAACGGTGACTCAGTGTAAACCAACAAATATCAGTGATTCAGCATGTACATTTAATTATGATAAAGATTATAAACAACCATTTCCTTGGAATGCAGAAAGTGCACTATTCTGTGCTTCTGAATGGCTGTACTGTATTTAAATTTCTGTTGTGTTTTGTATGGTGCAAACAGCCAAATTGCTTAACACTGCATATCTTGTCACAAAGCATGTTGTTTTGACACACGTTTACAATGTAACATGCTCACCTAATGTTTACATTCGTAATATATTTATATTATTTGCTAATTAATAACCATGTCATTTGGAACTCTGAATCTGTGTCTCATTTTGGAGTCTGCTACTGTCCACCAGAGGTCACATTTTGGTCACAGATGCACAGTTTGAGATCCTTTCTAACTGAATGAATGAAATAAGTGGTAGTGGGTGGGTTAAAAGAACAAAACAAAGACAGACGTTCCAGCACGTAATACACTTCTTAAAAGCAGAATATCTGACTTCAACATTGTTTTTCAGATAAACAAGAATGTTCACTTAACATGTTCTTTAATATCTGAAACAATATCTCAAACCAATTATTTTTATGCTTTAGAAGAGACAAAAACTTTCATAGAGCACCTTTAAATTTAAAAAGATTTAATAAAAAATTGTATTTTTAAATATTTTAAAATAACATTTTTCTAAACTAAATTACCAGTTTATAATACTGTTTTAAATACTGCCATGTGTGCATATTTACTGCATAAAATACATGTCATATACTGTGAAATAGTGTATTAAATTTTCATAAAGTTTACAGAAGCGCACATTCCTCTCGCATTGATTACTGAGAGGAATTTTTGCATTTAAGAATGTTGTTGTATCCATATTTGACTGCATTATACATTAAAACAATCAAACCATCATACTTAAATGCAAAAGAGGCTGCTTTTGCAGTCTAGGATGGAGCGAGCGAGAGAGAATTGCTTACATTACACCAAAGCAGTGCAAAAAAATTAAGGTCAGAGACATAAACAGCTCATAATAGTAATGCCACCAAATAATGATGTGCTGCATAATTTAGCCAACAACAAACGATTCCTCTCAAGGAGGCACTTCATATTTTTCTGTTTTCTGTCATTTTATTCCTAAACAAAACTGTGAATGTCCTTAATGACCAAGGTCATCTCCCTGTAGGAATACCAGAGACAGGTTTTTAAGCTGGGTTGCTGGGCTTTCCTGTGTATTTTTATCCTGGCAGAATCTGGTAGAAACGCAGCCTTGTCATAATCATTTAGCCAACAGCTAGAATACTAATAAAACCCTGCGAGGAAATGAATTAAAATAAGTACTTGATTAAGGGGACGTGCGTAGCTGAGGGTTTTTATATTTGGATGTGCGAATATTCATGGCTGTGACGGTCGTCCTCTATTTCCTTGACAAAAGGGTCACTCTGTTGACTCTCTTGATGTTGTGTATTTGTTTCTTTTCTTCTCAAATTCACATTTACATACAAAACGTAAAGCTGAATGTGAATGTCTTTAAAAACTTTTTGATGAACCGCACTAAAGCAAACTATGAAGTAGAAAAGACACTTTGTTCTTCTTGAACAATACACCATTTGTTGATTGTGTCAATGCTATTACACAGACAATGCATTGTGCTTAATCTATACAAATTTAATTCTGAAGCAATTTCCAAAATAGGATCAAACTAAACTGAAATTGTTCTCAGTGAGACTTGCAAAACTCTCTCTCTGAATAACTTCATCCAGTCATTCTAAAAAGAGGAAAGAAAAATGTGAGCTTGAGGAATATAAAGCTGTAAATATTTTTGTATTACAGTGATATGTGTGTCTGTAATGGCTGTCCTCTATAGACAAAAGAAGCCACTGTTGACAATTTAATAATGTGTATTTTTTTTTTTTTTTTGCTGATACCAATTTTTTTAATAAAAAATGTTTCAAATAAACTTTTTAAATGTTAAAAATATACAATATTTAAGTAAACATTTCGTCACCTTAGAATTATATGGTTCTAGCAGACATTTAGTTATTCACATATTCTTATTACATGACAACTTATTTACATTATGTGATGTTTCGTTTTTATAAGTTGTTACATTTTAAGACTTTTTATTCAAAGTCTCTGGCTTGGCTCTATAAGGTTCTTTCAGTGACCCAATCAGCATTTCGAATGCATGCACGAGGATCAATCAGGATCAGCTTTCCTTGTCATCTGCTGGACTGCTCCGTTGTCAGCGGGAAAGACCAGAAAGAAACACAAAATTGTTTCTTTTCAAAACTGAGAAGAAACCTGAAACTGGAAAAGTGTGATGATTTAGAATCATTTTCTGACATTGAGATGAAATGTTATATTGTACATTGTTGAAAACGAAACGTAAAGTTTATATTAATAATAATAATATATATATATATTTTTTTTTTTTTATTGTAAAATATATTTTTATTTGTTTATATAGTCAGTGAAGCATTTTTCTATGTGTTTTGAACTTTCTTAACTCATTTGCTCATTGTGTTTTTCTGTTAAAGTCTTTAAATTTGATATTAGGTTTTGAAGGGCAAAAACTGTATTTAAATCATGAGGCATATAATTCAATAAATATAACTCAATAAATCATATAAAGCATATAATTCAGCAAATATTAGCATATTAGTTACATAAAATTAACATCTGAACAAAATATTTAGCAGTATTGTATGTTTAATTTGAACAAGAAAAAATATTCATCCTAAAACAATTAATAAATGTTATTGAAAACAAAAATTTAATTTTCTCAAACATCAAGAAATTGTTGCAAGACCTATTTTTATTTTTTATTAAATTAATAAGCAGACGGATTGTATGTTTTTATAAGTAATGATTCAATTAATGATCTGCCAGATTGAACCTTAGAATTCCAATTGGAAAATGACTTTTTAGAATAGAAGGTTCTCTCTGCATTTGCCCTATTTGTTTTACCCCAATTTGCAAATTTAAAAAGAACTTTAATAATTTACATTTAGAGTACATTTAGGGTCTCTGTCATGTTAATGTATTAAAGACAACTGTTACACATATATTGTTTTGTATACGAGATAAAAAAAAGTTTGAAGCTCAAAATCATTCAGAACGCAGACAGAACCCTAAAATTCCAAGGTGATGATTTGTTGCCCTAAACTACAACACTAACAAAACATTTAATTTTCCGCTGTTTATCCCTTTTTTTTAATTTTACAAAAGTCCAACAATTAAAGCTATACTTTAAAAATGCTCAGTTCCACACAATTCCTTTATGTTTTGCCAACACAAATAGTTTAAGTTAGCTAGATTTTAGAAATTTAAGCGGATTCAACATAAAACAATAAGGTTGTCCCAAACACAGCTTAAGAGTTGTGTTGCTTCAGCTCGTTATAAAAAGGTTGTTTAAACAAGCAGCAAAAGCCCTTTTTTGAGTGAAATATGTTTTGGTTAAGTTCTGTATGTACAGTTTTGCGATATCATTTTAAGGATACTTATTTTCTGATACTTTTATCTTATTCTGGTGAAGAATTTGATGACAACCTAACGTGTGCAGAAAACATTTTAGAAATCTCTTCAAAGAAACATTTCTGACAAAAAAAAATGATTTAAATCTGTACTGATGCTACAATCTGTACTGATGATGCTGGTCAGAGGAGAGGCAGTTACCTTCCCAGCAGTCTCCGTCAGGATTTCATCATGTATGGAATTGGCTTGAATCAATAAACAATTAAACAAATCATGGCGACAAATAGCAAACATAGTGATGCTTTTACACACTGTGCGAGAGCAAGTGTTTCTACGACGTGCTCCTAATGACATGAATTTGTCCTTGGTTTCTTGGTTACTTGATTTGGGTTCATTCGTTTATCAAGAACCTTGGTGTTCTCAGATCAGTGCTGTAGTGAAAGCGAGATTTGACCAGCTAAGGAATCATCCAGAAGCCCAGCTGGTTGCTACGAGTGGGAATCGCAGGTTAACTCGATACAATATAGCATCACAATTATTTGCTGCTGGTGATGATCTTAAGATATCAGCAATTCTGCGATTAATCAATATATCGCAAGAAAACCATCAACAATATTTGCAAATGAAGGCTAAAAGAGCATCAAAAAAGTTGAGATGTATTTTTATTAGCAGCACACACTGTATATTTTATAGAATTGCAACAATGTACAAAGAGTGCACAGCTGTCAAACAATCTTGAAAATGGTTTTGTGCAGAGCAGTTTAAAAAGGTTTAATAAATAAGTTGTTTAATGTTTAGACCTGGTTTATTTTAATGCAAAATCATGCACTCCCTCTAGATTGATTTTTCTTCAAGAACAGTAACAGATCAGAATGCTCGGAGAGGTGAACAGACTCCTCTGATCATTCATGATGTGTCCAGCAGTTGAGATCATCAGTTCGTCTGATAAAGTAGTGCCTGAACACCAGACCCCCATCAAAAACTTAGTTCCCCTTCCGGAGGGGAACTTCAATGCAATGTGGAAAAATTCCACTATGGGGATTTCGTTCAGAAAGCCAATCATCTGAAAGAGTATGTAAACGGGCCAATGAAATGCCAATGAGTTGGCAGCTTCAGCTTGCGCAGCTGATGCTCGTTGCAATCAATTTGGCAATAAAAGCACAGCGATAGCAAAGCTGGGCATCCTTTTTCGCTTCAGAGACTTTTCTGTGAGAGTGGATGAGGGTTCCTCGAGCTGATTTCAGACTACTGAGCGAACGAGAGCGGTCTCCCGGTCCAGAGTGGGTTCAACGCAGTGGCAGATGGTCGAGCTGGGTTTCTCCCTTGCCTGGCGTCCTTTGGTCCGGTCCTCCAGAGCGGTTTGTATTGTTGCAGTCTTCCCTAAGAGAGCAACACGGTTGTGCAGCGCGTCTTTTTCAAGATGTCGCTCCGACCGTGCGTTTCTGGATGCGGTGGTTTCCTGTCTCCGGATGATGGGCACGAGCACTGTGTTTCATGCTTGGGGGTCCAGCATGTGAATGCGGTGCTCGCGGGCAGCTCATGTCGTGATGACTGTTGCGCAGTTAAGATCGCGGCTTGCTCTTGCAAAAGGGCAAGCCACCCCAGCTGTCCCCTGCACTGCAGTGGACACTCGGGCAGGTCTGAGGACTAAAGTGGGGGTAAATCCGTTGCCCTCAGGCCCGCGGACCTCCCACTCCTCCAAGCGTTCCATCCAAGCTTCGAGTGGGGGAAGCGATCCGTCTAAACAGATGGTAGCCCTTTCGCTCGATGACACCGGGGACCAGATGTCCACTGCTACATCGGAGGGTGGGCTTTCATTGTCCGACGAGAATCTTAGCCCGCTTCCCCCCTCCGGGGTGGTTAGCGCTGCAACGGATCCCGAAGCGGACATGTTAGCCGTGCTTTCCCGGGCTGCTTCGGCCGTGGGTCTGGAGATGGTTTATCCCCCAACCCCGCGGCCGGATCGACTAGATGGGTGCTACGTGGAGGATAAGAAGGCCAGACCTTCGAGACCTCCCGTCCCCTTCTTCCCGGAGGTGCACAGTAGGGTCACGCAGTCTTGGAGGGCACCTTTCTCTGCCCGTGCTGCGTGCGCCTCCGCCCTCACCACCCCTGACGGCGGAGCTGCCAGGGGGTATGAGGCGATTCCTCAGGTTGAGCGTGCCATTGCGGTCAATCTTTGCCCGCGTGGTGCCTCTTCCTGGCGGGGTCGTCCTTGTCTCCCGTCCAAAGCCTGTAGGTTATCTGCCTCCCTCGGAGCTAGAGCCTACAGAGCTGCGGGCCAGGCTGCCTCCGCCTTGCATGCAATGGCCACCTACCAGCGCTACCAAGTGCAGGCGCTGGCTGAGCTGCACGAGGGTGGTTCCAACCCAGGCTTGTTACACGAGCTGCGCACCGCAACCGACTATGCTCTTCGGACCACTAAGTCCGCTGCGTGTGCGCTGGGAAGGACGATGTCCACACTAGTGGTCCAGGAGCGCCACCTCTGGCTAAACCTGGCAGATATGCGCGAAATCGACAAGGTTCGCTTTCTTGACTCCCCCATATCCCAGGCTGGCCTGTTCAGCGACACCGTCGGTTAATTCACCCAGGAGTTCAAGGCGGTGAGTGAGCAGTCAGACGCGATGGGCAGAGTCATCTATCGGCGGGATTGTAAGACCGCTCCACCCGCCGAGCCATCCACATCTGCTGCTCCTCGCCGAGGGCGCCCGCCTGCGAGTGCTGCCCCGCCACCAGCTGCGCCTCCGGCGAAGCGGGCGCATCGAGCACCTCGTAAGCAGGCCGCCCCCCCTGCCCAGGGCGCCGTTAAGTCCGGTAAACGGACCGCGAAGCGTCCCTGAGACAGGCCATCCGGAGAAGAGGGAAGCTGCTCTTTCCCCGGTGGAGGGCCGTGCTCCAATTCCAACAAAGGCATCTTTCGATGCCACCCAAATTCCAATGAAAAAAGCACTTTTCTACTCCTCCGGATGTGACAGCCCGAACTCTGACAGTCCGGGACGCTATGCCTTCTGGCTCGCAGAGTCGGTGCATCTCGCCAGCGGCTCACGAGCGGTGGGAGGACGGTCTCCTTTCTCCCACTCCTCCAGCCCCCCTCCCGGAAAATGGGAGCGGGCTGACTCCCACTCCGTGCTGCCCCACTGCAGGTACGTCAATGATTGTTGCGATGGGACCATTAGCGAGGGCGTTGCCTTCCTGGTTAGCGCGGGCCAGCCCTTCGCGGTGGCTCATACGCACAATCAGACTCGGCTATGCGATTCAGTTCGCGAAACGGCCTCCCAAGTTCACGGGTGTGTATTTTACCAGGGTCAGCCCCCTGTCCGCCCCTGTCTTGCGAGAAGAGATTGCTGTCCTCCTGGCGAAGGATGCAATAGAGCCGGTCCCTCCAGCCGAGATAGAGGGCGGGTTTTACAGCCCGTACTTCATCGTGCCCAAAAAGAGCGGTGGGTCACGACCAATCCTAGATCTGCGCGTTTTGAACCGCTGTCCTCAGAGACTCCCGTTCAAGATGCTCACGCAGAGGCGCATCCTCCGGTGCGTTCGTCCTCAGGATTGGTTTGCACGAATTGACCTGAAGGACGCGTACTTTCATGTCTCCATTCTTCCACGTCACCGTCAGTTTCTGCGGTTTGCGTTCGAGGGTCGAGCTTGGCAGTACAAGGTCCTCCCCTTCGGGCTCTCCTTGTCTCCGCAGGTCTTCACCAAGCTCGCGGAGGGTGCCCTAGCGCCCCTGCGGCTCGCGGGCATCCGCATACTCAACTATCTCGACGACTGGCTGATTTTAGCGCACTCGAGGGAGCAGTTGATTATGCACAGGGACAAGGTGCTCCGGCACCTCGACCTATTGGGGTTTCAGGTCAACCGAGAAAAGAGCAAACTCACCCCCGTGCAGAGGATCTCTTTTCTCGGGTTGGAGCTGGACTCGGTCACCATGACAGCGCGCCTCTCCGGGGAGCGCGCTCGGCTAATGCTGAACTGTCTGAGAGAGTTCGACAGCAAAATAGTGGTCCCCCTGAAATCTTTTCAGAGGCTCCTGGGGCATATGGCATCCGCAGCCGCCGTCACACCACTCGGATTACTCCATATGAGACCACTTCAGCACTGGCTTCACGATCGAGTCCCCAGACACGCATGGCACGCAGGCACACACCGGGTGACTGTCACTGCGCTGTGTCGCCGCACCCTCAGCCCTTGGAACGACCCCTCGTTTCTACAGGCCGGTGTGCCTCTGGGACAAGCGTCCAGGCATGTTGTTGTCTCAACAGATGCCTCCAGCACGGGCTGGGGGGCCGTGTGTTGCGGGCATGCAGCAGCGGGCCTGTGGGTAGGTATCCAGCTGCATTGGCACATCAATCGCCTAGAGCTGCTGGCAGTGTTTCTCGCTCTCCGCCGTTTTTCTCCGGTGCTGGAGCGCCAACACGTGCTGGTCAGGACGGACAGCACGGCGGCGGTAGCGTATATCAATCGTATGGGGGGTATTCGCTCTCGCCGCATGTCTCAGCTCGCCCGCCGTCTGCTCCTCTGGAGTCATCCGCGGCTGAAATCGCTGCGCGCCATTCACATTCCAGGCGAGCTCAACCGTGCAGCCGATGCACTCTCACGGCAGCCTCTACGTCCAGGAGAATGGAGACTCCACCCCGAGATGGTCCAGCTGATATGGGCGAACTTCGGGGAGGCCCAGATCGATCTGTTTGCTTCCTCCGAGAACGCTCATTGCCAGTTGTTTTTTTCCCTGACCGAGGGCTCCCTCGGCACGGATGCACTGGCCCACAGCTGGCCTCGGGGCATGCGCAAGTATGCGTTTCCCCCAGTGAGCCTGCTCGCGCAGTTACTGTGCAAGGTCAGGGAGGACGAGGAGCAGGTCTTGCTAGTTGCGCCTCTCTGGCCCAACCGGACCTGGATATCAGAACTCTCCCTCCTCGCGACGCCCCCCCCCCTGGCAGATCCCTTTGAGAGAGGACCTACTCTCTCAGGGACAGGGCACCATCTGGCACCCTCGCCCAGATCTTTTGAATCTCCACGTGTGGTCCTTAGACGCGAGGAAGACTTAGGTAACCTACCGGCTTCTGTGGTTAATACCATCACTCAGGCTAGAGCCCCCTCTACGAGGCGCGCCTACGCCCTGAAGTGGAGTCTATTCACTGAGTGGTGCGTCTCTCGCAGAGAAGACCCCCGAAACTGCCAGATCAGCGTTGTGCTTTCTTTTCTTCAGGAGAAGCTGGAGAGCAGGCTGTCGCCCTCCACACTGAAAGTTTACGTGGCCGCTATCTCCGCTCATCATGATGCGATAGATGGCGGCTCCGTGGGAAGGCATAACCTCATCATCCGGTTCCTCAGAGGTGCTAGGCGATTAAATCCACCCCGCCCCCCTCTCATGCCCTCTTGGGATCTCGCCCTCGTTCTCACGAGCTTGCGCGGAGATCTATTCGAACCACTCGAATCAGTATCTTTAAGATTTCTGTCCCTGAAGACAGCTCTGCTGGTCGCGTTGGCATCGATTAAGAGGGTCGGGGACCTGGAGGCATTTTCGGTCAGTGACTCGTGCCTGGAATTCGGACCGGCTAACTCTCACGTTGTCCTGAGAACCCGGCCCGGCTATGTGCCCAAGGTTCCTACCACACCGTTTAAGGATCAGGTAGTGAGCCTGCAAGCGCTGCCCACGGAGGAGGCAGACCCAGCCCTTCATCTGCTGTGTCCAGTTCGCGCTTTGCGAATTTACGTGGAACGCACTCAGAGCTTTAGATCATCTGAGCAGCTCTTCGTCTGTTATGGTGGTCGGCAGAAGGGAAGTGCCGTATCAAAACAGAGGTTGGCCCACTGGATAGTGGATGCCATCTCCCTCGCTTACCAAAGCCAGGGCGAGCCGTGTCCCCCAGGGGTGCGAGCGCACTCCACTAGGAGCATTGCTTCCTCTTGGGCGCATGCGCGCGGTGCCTCTCTAACAGACATCTGCAGAGCTGCGGGCTGGGCGACACCTAACACATTTGCAAGATTCTACAATCTGCGAGTGGAGCCGGTTTCCTCAAGGGTATTAGGTAACCTTTGGTGATTGGGGAAACACTCGGTGAGGTGTTGTAACACGCTTGCTGCGCCATTCTCCTTAACACGGAGGTACGTGCGCCTTTTTTACTCTGTCAGTAAAGTTCCCCGCTTAGGTGAGCCCTGCAGAGATTCCTCCGAGGCCCCCAGCATCTGACTCAGCGGAGGAGTCAGACGCTGGCCCGTGAACCCCACTGGTCAGCCCGCGTTCTGGGTATAGGTGCCCGCTATGTGCGATCCCCGCTGGTGATCCCATATGCATATTTAGCCACGATGCTGTCCCCCTTCTCAGGCAGGACCCGTGTCTTCCCTCACAGCTAACCATCTTATATTCATATGCGTACTCCCCTTTTCAGGGCTAGTCCTTATGTTTTCTTGCCACCAGTCTCCCCACTCGGGCAGCAGGTGGCCTCCGCAGTGTCCTCCCTATCGGGACTGCACGCTTTCCCAACGTACTGTCGTATCAATTCCTAGAAATTACTAGATGTCTTGCGACTCCAGAAAAATATATCTAAATCCGTAAATCTTCTGTTGAAGTGGGACAAGTAAGGGCCAGGGAACACGTTGGAAGACCGCGCCTCCAGTGATGCAGGTGCGCTCACGCTCTAATCAGCCTGGCTAACCTCTCATCGGGGGCAAGGTAAGGTCCATTCATTGTGGCGTTTTCCATACATTTCCCCATAGTGGAATTTTTCCACATAGCATTGAAGTTCCCCTCCCGAAGGGGAACACTCCGGTTGCTAAAGTAACCCTCGTTCCCCGAGGGGGGGAACGGAAATGCTATGTTCCGTCGCCACAATGAATGCCCCTTAGCTGCTGGGGCGAAAGTCTCTTCAGCTAAAAAAGGATGCCCAGCTTTGCTATCGCTGTGCTTTTATTGCCAAATTGATTGCAACGAGCATCAGCTGCGCAAGCTGAAGCTGCCAACTCATTGGCATTTCATTGGCCCGTTTACATACTCTTTCAGATGATTGGCTTTCTGAACGAAATCCCCATAGTGGAATTTTTCCACATAGCATTTCCGTTCCCCCCCTCGGGGAACGAGGGTTACTTTAGTAACCGGAGCGTTCAGGATTGGGATTGAGGTGGGATGTCTAAAAAACACAAATACCTTTGTGCACCCATTTGCCTTAAATTTCTACCATTCCACTGAATCACCTGTCAGTGGTTTATTAGGCAGTGCAACTCTAATATGCTGTTGACCTACCATTATAGGAACAGCCACCACAGCGGCTGGACATTCTGCCACCAAATCGGTAAATGACTGCAGTGCAACACTGATGAATTAATTTCAATACTTTGTACATTTAAATAAACACTGATACTTGGTTGTGCCATAGCATTGATATCAGTTTTTTCTCAATTCCAAGAACAATGAGAATGGACTTCCATTTTCATGAAGACCGGTCTCGCCAGGTTACTTCAGTAGAACAAACTTGGAAGACTGCGAAAACAGAGAAAGCATCCCGTGAGAAATGAGATGCGGTGTTCTTCCAGATGGTCACATGACCTTCACACATTTTTTACGAGAAATTACAGAATTCATACAACGATTTATTGTTTTTCTCCATTTCAATATTTACAGCATGCACAAAACCTTACAAATACACTTTGCACAATACGAAAAAAAAGATTTTAATAGGAATTTTGCCAAATAAACACCCTTTATGTGTTCATGCCTTATTAAGATTTCTATGCTAATGTTTACTTTCACCATCTCATTTAGGGAAACCTCAGAGATTGATAAGTTATATCTCTGAACTTTAATAATAAATCTATATAAAATGCTTCAATTCCCATATTCTTTACTCAGCTGCAATTACATCTCGAGCGAGTTTTGAGAACACATCCAAGTATTTTTTTTTCGTGTCCTCTGTTCTTGCGTACTTGAGTTTTGGAACTAAAATTAGCTGCTTGATGATGACATTACACGAGAACACAAGATCGCTGAAGAACGCATTTAGAGAAACAGCCAATGTCTCAATATTGCGATAATTCAGCATATCAATATTTTGTCACACCTCTACTGGTCACCGTCATGCTGATCGTGCGGGTCCTTGGCCAGTCGATCAGTGCATCATTAATATAAGTAGTTTTAAATTTGAACACGAACATGAGATATCGTTCGCTCACAAAAAAGTTTTTACTGCTTAATAATTTTGTGAATTCAGCTCATTTTAAGTGAGTTTTTTTAGCGAACAGTTTAATTGTTTTATGTTTTATGTTCTTCTTAAATGTGTAAAAACAATTAAATTAACTTAATCAATTTGTGTTAGGACAACATATTGGAATTGTGTGAAACCCTGCATTTTTACAGTGTTGTAACAGCACGTTAAACATGCTATCAAAAAACTTTTTAAGGAACCTTTGATGGCATCAACAATTAAAACAAAAAATGGTTGTGCTGGACCTAACCAAACGGTATTCTACAGTAGATGTGAAATATTTTAGTTAATGTGAGAAAAAAGTGGCAGCATTGATACTGCATTTTTGTTTTTGTCTTTTTTCCTAAAAAATGGTACATACAAAAAAAGGACAAGCGTTAACGGCATAACAAAAATGTGAGGAACTGCACTTTTGATCTACAGTAGTTGATGCCATCAACACAACATTACAAAGAGCTTTTACACTGGAACTAAAGAAAATGATTTCAGACACATTTTCCAAAACAGATCAAACTAAACTGAAAATCCCAGTACGACTTGCAAACAATCATTCTCAGAACATCCACATCATTTAAAAAAGAGAGAAAGCAAAGAGTGATAGCTTAAGGGAAATGAAGCAGTGAATGTTATAGCGTTACAGTGGTTGTGAAATGATGGCCACCCTCTATTTCTTGGACAAAAAGCGGCACCATTGACTTCATTGATACTGTGTTTTTGTTCTCTTTTACTCTTTAATATACTGTACACAAAAAAGGTGAAGGACAAAGACCTAACGGCATAACAAAATGTGCATCATTTCAAAAACTTTTTGAGGAAGCACACTTTCCGTCTCGAAGTGAAAAGCGTTAGTTGATGCCGTCAATACAATTATACCAAAAATATATTTGCGCTGCAGCCAAACAAACTGAATTGAGAAGCATTTCCGAAATAGATCAAACTAAACTGAAAATGTTCCCAGACTTGCAAACTCTGTCTCAGAGCATCTACATCCCTTCAGTTAAAAAAAAAGAGCGATAGCTTGAGGCAAATGAAGCAGTGAATGTTATAGCGTAACAGTGGATGTGAAATGATGGCCATCCTCTATTTCTTGGACAAAAAGCGGCACCATTGACTTCATTGATACTGTGTTTTTGTTCTCTTTTACTCTTTAATATACTGTACACAAAAAAGGTAAAGGACAAAGACCTAACTGCATAACAAAATGTGCATCATTTCAAAAACTTTTCGAGGAAGCACACTTTCCATCTCGAAGTGAAAAGCAAACAAATGTTTTTCAACAAACCCATTAGTTGATGCCGTCGACACAATTATAGCAAAAATATATTTGCGCTGCAGCTAAACAAACTGAATTCAGACGCATTTTTGAAATAGATCAAACTAAACTGAAAATGTTCCCAGACTTGCAAACTCTGTCTCAGAACATCTACATCCCTTCATTTAAAAAAAAGAAAGAAAAAAAATAGAGCGATAGCTTGAGGGAAATGAAGCAGTGAATGTTATAGTGTGCTATGGGCCCTGATGGCCTCAGTAAATGACATGGGCTGCTCAGTGGTGTGTGTTCTCCTCTCCCATCCCTGATGTAATGACCCGTCCACACTAATGCCTCCACAGGGCACTATGAGTACCTCCATCCCCCACCTGCACCTCTATAACTACCCCCCACCTACTGTGCGCAGGAGCGGCTCCCACCGTCTCTACCGCTGGATGATTTCATTACGAGCAACTTTCGAACTCAGTGCTGAGTGTTTCTCCATAAATTCAAATTATCCCCATTGAAATTATTTGGCCAAAGTTACACTTTTGAATGCAAATATTCAGCTTTATGTTCTCTGTGTTCTCAGGTAAGTGGCATAGTGATTTATAAACTGCTTCCCTGATAGAAAAAAAAAAATAAGGAGAACACGCATTGAATATTGGTGACAAAAAAAGGTGTATTCCTTTGATTTTCTTGTTCTTTTCGAAATATTTCGTAAATGATGTTTGACAGAGCAAGCAATTTTTCACAGTATTTCCAATAATATTTTTTCTTCTTAAGAAAGTTTTATTTGTTTTATTTTGGCTAGAATAAAAGCAGTTTTTAATTTTTTCAAAACCATTTTTCAATCAATCAATCAATATCAATATTAGCCCATTTAATAGGGCTGCACGATATTGAAAAAACTGACATTGCAGTACTATCATTCACTGCGATATACACTCACTGGCCACTTTATTAGGTAAACCTTCCACTGCTCATTAATGCACATTTCTAATCAGCCAATCAGATGGCAGCAACTCAACTCAAAGCCATGTAGACATAAACAAGACGATCTGCTGCAGTTCAAACCGAGCATCAGAATAGGGAAGAAAGGTGACTTTGAACATGGCATGGTTGTTGGCTGGTCTGCGTATTTCAGAAACCGCTGATCTACTTTGATTTTCAAGCACAGCCATCTCTAGGGTCCCAGCAAAATAACGCACCATGCATGAATCATCTCAGACTGGTTTCTTGAACATGACCTGAGTTCACTGTACTCAAATGGCCTCCACAGTTACTAGATCTCAATCAAATAGAGCACCTTTGGGATGTGGTGGAATGGGAGATTCGCATCGCAAATCTGCAGCAACTGCGTAATGCTATCATGTCAATATGGACCAAAATCTCTTAGGAATATTTCCAGTATCTTGTAAAATCTATGCCTCGTAGGATTAAGGCAGTTCTGAAGGCAAAAGCGAGTCCAAGCCGGTACAAGTAAGCTGTACCAAATAAAGTGGCCGGTGAGTGTATATTGCGATGTTAATGCAACTTCTCCAGATGACTTGAATAGCTTGTAAAGAATTTATAATTTAAGATCGACTGAGAAGGTTTTGGGAGTGTATCTGCATAAAAGCATAGTTAAATACAATAGACAAAAAAATACAAATAAACAATTGATAATTTTTTTGTGGAGTCAAAGTATTCAGAAGCAGAAATAATCACTGTATAATAATATTAATATTAATAATAATATGAATTTAGTAAGTAATTATATTCAATTCATTTCATCTTTATTTGTATAGGGCTTTTACAATGTCGATTATTTCAAAGCAGCTTCACATGCATTATAAAAAAAACAGTGTCAGTCCAGTTTTCAGTGTTTATTATATTTCAGTGTATGAATTATATAATGTTCATTTATTCTTTAAGGGTCATTTAATTTATTATACCCAAACGGCTCAATTTTTTTCAAATTCCTACAATCTGGCCTTAAAAACACATGCAAAGAATAAACTTTCACTCTAAAGTTAAAATTTGAAATTACTCCACTATGTTGTAAGTTTAACTATAATCCCAACTACATTGCAAATGCCTCCGATGTGACTATTGCAGACTCGCACATTGCGATATCAGGCCCATAGCTATTTCCTCACAAAGTGGAGCTTTTTGCAGTTATTCGCCTCATTTTCTATTCAATTATGAGGTTTAAATACTGCAGTTTAATGACATTTTAAACACTTTTATTTTGTTTAAATAGCTTGTCGGATGGTCATCAGAACCAAACTTTTTCATGTACCAAAACATTTCCTTAAATATTTAGAAGAAACATACTTCAAAACACTAATTTATTACATGTTGTATTAAGGAAATTTGTTTTCAAAGATTCGTAAGTTTTTAGATTAGAAACTGCAGCTTATTGTCATTTATTAGGTAAATAACAGTCTGGCCAGCACATTCAACTTCCCTCAGTTAGATTTTGGCCACCTGAATAAACAATAAAAATAATACAAATAAACAATAATAATGAAGAGCTTCACAATTTTTCTAGATTTTCTCTTGTAAAAAAAATTTCAATTGAATATTCATGGATAACAATAGCCTGATTAGTATTAAAATTAACTTTAATATGAGCCTCCTTTGGTCCTCCACAGCTTTTTATTGAGCATTTTATGTTTCAAGAATAAGGTCCAAGATTTAAAATAAAAGTTACTTGTAAAATCTTTTCTCTATTTAACAACACAGTACGTCAGTAGTAAAAGATGACTTTACCTTTGTCAGATTGTATGTTTTCCTACACAGATGTTGCAGCCTGATCTCACGAGAAAACGTAAGCATTTTACGTTTCGCCAGTTTATTGGCCAATTCGTACAAATTTTAATGTACGATTTAAAAAAGGAGGCGTGGCACCCAACCCCACCCCCAAACCCAACCGTCATTGGGTGATGACAAAATCGTACTAAATTGTACAAATTATTCATTCATTCATTTTCTTGTCAGCTTAGTCCCTTTATTAATCCGGGGTCACCACAGCGGAATGAACCGCCAACTTATCCAGCATATGTTTTACGCAGCGGATGCCTTTCCAGCTCCAAATTGTACGAATTGTAGCGAATTGTCGTATGAATTCATACCAATAAGCCATCAAAAGTTATGAATTGCCGTGAGATAGCGTTGGATGTTGGACTGAAAAATACTTATTTGCATTGGCTAAAACTGATAAACTGAAATTACGGCCTGGAAATCGATGCTGAAACGATGTATTGTGCCACCCTAGCTCTTAAGCAATTTTTTCAGATTGTCTACAGAAACCATCGTTAAACACTGACTTGCCTAATTACACTAACTCACCTAGTAAACCTAACTAACCTAGTTAAGCCTTTAAATAGCACTTTACAAGCATCTTGAAAAATATTGCGTATAATATTATGTACTATTATCATGGCAAATATAAAACAAATCAGTTATTAGAAATTATTTATCAAAACTATTATGCTTAGAAACGTGTGGAAAACATCTCTCCTTTAAACAGAAATTGAGGAAAAACTATTTAATTTAACAGGAGCTAATAGTTCTGACCTCAACTGTATATTTCATGTATTTGAATGTCGGCCTACAAGAACAACTTTAAAAACACTAACCGCCTCATCTCAAAGGATTTTCTGGCCTCTTATTAATATTCATTTACTTTTATTTGTGATTCCTATCACTTTACAACCATGCAAAATACGTTTAGGGATAAAAAAAAGCAAATCAGAATCAGATGCCAGTGTAACATTGGCACATATTTTCCCCCCACTTTTAAGACTTGATCCACCAATAGCTGTCAGCCACAGTCGCCCAGAAATATTAGACACCAATTATCAAAATGGTGATGTCACACTCTCTTTCATCCTTGACGTTTTCAAGCTGAGGGAAAAGGGAATAAATGAGTGCAGGAGGATGTGAAGGAGGGCCAGGGGTTGTAAAAACCAGGAGGGAAAACATCTTCCAGAGTCCATTTTTCTCACACTCTTTCCCCATCAGCTCGCTGTGGTGCCGTGGTGTAACACTGCGCAGATATACAATTATCATTACATTTCATTATATCATTGTGAACGTTTTGAAATTCGGGAAGGAAGAGCACTGACAGGCATTGAGAAATATAACAGATACGCTCGCACACATTTGCTTATTCCTCCCTTATACGCATCATGTTTTGGTTAAATGACAAGACTATTGTTTTTACATTAAACCAATAAGAGATGTTTTAAAAAATGTAATGTCCTCCAATGTACTGTATCAACAGTTACTGATACAAACAGATTTGACTGATAGTTTCAGTTAGAATGTGACGTTTCATTGGAGCATCACAAAAAGGGGTGGGAAGACGATCTTGGAGCAGAAATTGAGAACTGGCAATGGGAGGAAGCACACGAATAAGTTCATTCTAGTTCTGTATGTATCAGGCATGGTTTAATTCAATTTAAGGTCCTGCACTGACTCCACTTGTCTAAATTAAAGCTCTCTAAGATGTTTCCCTCGGTAAACTCATTAGGTGATAGATGCAATCAAACTCCGGCATCACTCGGTCACATGTTTTCAAGGTGTACCGCGGTTTGGAAAAGTCAAGTTTTTAAAACTGCCAGAATTTTCTGCTATACCGTTCCTAAGGTATGTGTAAGATTTTTATAGTTATGTTTTTTGTTTGTTTGTTTTTAGGACAACAGTATCTCCAGCAGAAAAGATATCCAAAGATGCTGTTTTAAATTGTAAAGACATCTGTGTTATTGAACACTCTAAAAAAAAAAGGTGCTAAATAGCACCAAAACTGGTTCTTTGGTCGTAACGAGGGGGGAACCTTTTTTGGTGCTATACAGCACCTTAAAAAAATAGGTGCTATATAGTACTTTTGTCAAATGGTGCTATATAGCACCTATATTTTAAGGTGCTCATTATGTTACTTTACCCTTTTCGCAAATAAAACCAGCATAAAAGTTATGAGAATTAGCTATAAGAACAAGTGCTTACCAGTAGTAGTGGTGCTATATAGCACTTTAACCCCCCCAAAGAACCACTGAAAAACCTTTATGGTGCTTTAAATGTTCTTTACACAGTAAAAGTGCTATATAGCACCCTGACCACCTTAAAGAACCACTGAAGAACCACTGAAGAACCTTTATGGTGCTTTAAAGGTTCTTTACACAGTAAAAGTGCTAAATAGCACCTCAAATATCGCAAAGAACTTCTGAAGAACCACTGAAGAACCTTTTTTTTTTAGAGTGAAGCTAATGAAGACTGCAGAAGTCTATGATTAATTTTCATTAACAGTCTGACATGTTTACTGCTCCAAAATGTTCCTCAAAATAAAATATATTGAGTTCCAAAGGGAAAAATCGTTTTTGTTTTTTAGCCAGACATTTAAAAAGAATATATTTTTGAGCAGTAATCACAATACCCGTCATACAGTGAAACCGTGATATTTTTATTCAGGGTTATCATATCGTCAGAATCTTATACCGTCCATGCCTAGTCATAAAACAGTTAATTATTGGATTTAGTTTTTTCAGTTAATATCAAAAGTGATGGAAAAATAAATATGCCTCGAGCCTATTTTAGCTATTTTTGGTGTCAGTGATGATGCAGATGTAGGCATGGGATGATAACAAGGTATACCGCGGTTTGGAAAAGTCAATTTTGTGAGTCAATGTTCTGTTAATCCGTTTCTAAAGTAGATGTAAGTTTGTTGTTTTTTTACGTTTTCTTTAGTTTTAAATTTTTTTTTTTTCTTTTCGTTTAGGACAATAGTATATCCAGCAGAAAAGATATCCAAATATGACTTTTTCAAGTTATAAAGAAATCTGTTTTTGAAACTAATGAAGATAGCGGTCAATTACTAATATTAATTATTTAGTCTGAAATGTTTACTGCTCCAAAATATTTTAAACATTTCTCAAAATAAAAATGTGTTTTTTTTTACCCAGTCATTTAAAAAGAACTTATTTTAGAGCAGTAATCACAATACTGTGATATCGTGAAACCGTGATATTACTATCCAAGGTTATCATACATTCAAAATCTTATACCTAAATCTTATACCTGATCTAAAAATCAACATAGAACCCCTTTGGCACGTAGCTTGATTTTGCTGAATTGGAAATGAAAAGATCCTCCACAGCACCAAATTGACAAAAGAAAAATGTAATGTCCTGCCAGCAACTTGAGAAGACTTTTACTTAAAGTTAAAAGAAGATGTTTTATGTAATATGGAATCCATTTATTGAGTACTTTAAAAAGAAAGTACTAATTGAACCCTAGTGGAAACACCTCAACAATCCCCACCCGTATTTTTTTCCTCTTCCCTCCTCTTATGCATATAATATAAACATGATGTTACACCTTCTTGTTTAAAAGAAAGAAAATGTATACGTATGTAAAACTTACGGAGGTGCAATGGGTATCAATGTTGCCTCACAGCAAGAAGTTTGCTGGTTCGAGCCTCGGCTAGGTCAGTAGCCATATCTGTGTGGAGTTTGCATGTTCTCCCCGTGTTTGCGTGGGTTTCCACCGGGTGGAAAGCAGAGTGGTGTCTTAAGACAGGCACTACAGGTGAATTGGGTAAGCTAAATTGTCCGTAGTGTATGTGTGTGAATAAGTGTGTATGGATGTTTATGAATGCAGCTGGAAAGGCATTCGATGTATAAAACATATGCTGGATAAGTTGCCAGTTCATTTAGCTGTGGAGACCCTAGATTAATAAAGGGACTAATCCAAAAAGAAAATAAATGACCGAATGAATGAATAAAAAAAGTTATAATTTGTACTGATGTAAAAAACTAAATAAAAAGAATGTTTAAAAAAAACAGTGATTTAGAAAAATATTCTTTAAACTTTTCCTTTGTCTTAGTCCCTTATTTATCAGGGGTCACCACAGCGAAATGAATCGCCAACTTATCCAGCATATGTTTTACACAGCTGCTCTTCCAGCTGCAACCCAGTACTGGGGAATACCCAAACACATTTACACACATACACAACGGACAATTTAATTTACTCAATTCACCTACTGTATAGTGCATGTCTTTGGACTGTGGGGGAAACCAGAGCTCCTGGAGGAAACCCACTCGAACACAGGAGAAACTCCACACAGAAACTGACCCAGCTATCCAGACGGGGCTCGAACCTGCAATCTTCTTGCTGTGAGGCGACAGTGCTAACCACTGAGCCATCATGCAACCATGTTATTTTATTTATTTATTTGATATATTTGATATTTTAGACCTTTTGTAATTCATTGTGTATACATATGTACAATAGATGAGTGAACATATAAGGGAACTTTTATCTCGTATTTGCTTATGTATGTATGTATGTATGTATGTATCATGATATCATGTAAAACAGATTAAGAATATGCATAATATTGTATAGAAATGGTGCTGGGGGCTCTTTTGCTACTACTGTAGCTTTGTTTACAAGAGGTTGTAATTGACTCAATTAGCATTTTAATCCTTAAATAACAATATTACTTTTAAATCATATTTGTTAAGCTTTCAGCTCCGATACTCTCAAAATCTTTCCACAGATTTTTATTTTATTTTTTACAAAATTCTGTGCAGAGACAGCAAAAAGTCCTTACTTATTACAGACTTACAAAAATAAACACAACAACAACAGAGCGAAAGGTGTTGATATTGTGTGTGTCTGATTTTTAATAGTGAATGACTTATAGTTAGTGATTTTTCTTCAGACACTGTAACTAAAAACTGACACTTAGCCACGCAGCATATTATGTATATGTGATATCATTGAATGAAATGTAAATCTTTAGATTATTTGTGTACAATACAAAATTGTAAAGTAATATTTTATCTTTTAACGGATGTATTATATGTGAGACCTATTGACCTTATTCCCCAATGCGGAAGTGCGCTTGTTTTTGAACTTCCGATTCAGTTGCCTATGGGAGAGATGACTGATAAACAACAGAAAATGGTCAAAACTACTCGCTCTACAAACATGTGTTTGCATGACTATACATACAAAATAGAAAAATATAATACGAAAACATCGGTTTGCAACATCACGCAGCAAAACGTGCTGTTTTTAACGTCTAAAAATGAATGGAAGTGAATAAGACCGGAAGTCTCGAGCCAAAAAGATTCAAATGGCTGCGCCTGCTGGTACACAGAGAATGGTCAATACTGTAGCTTAATTTACCAAACAAGAGGTTGTAATTGACTCAATTAGCATTTTAATCCTTAAATAAAAATATTACTTCTAAATCATATTTGTTAAGCTTTTAGCTCTGTTACTCTCACAATCTTTCCAGATTTTTTATTTTTATTTTTAGTCCCCACTTATCACAGACTAACAAAAATAAACACAACAACAACAGAGTGGAAGGTGTTGATTTTGTGTGTGTCTAAACAGATTTTTGATAGTGAAAGACAACATTTTTCTTCAGACACTGTAACTAAAAACTGACACTTAGCCACGCAGCATAATATATATATGTGATATTATTGAATAAAACGTAAATTTTTAGAATGAGTACAATACAAACTGTAAAGTAATATTTTCTCTTTAATGGATGTGTTATATGTGAGACCTATTGACCTTATTCCCCAATGCGGAAGTTTTGCGATTGTTTTTGAACTTCCTAGTCATTTCTCCCATAGGCAACTAAATCGGAATAATAAACAGCAGAATACGGTCAAACTACGTGCTCTACAAACAAGTGTTTGCATGACTATACAAACAAAATAGAATAATATAATAAGAAAACATCAGTTTGCAACATCAAGCAGCAAAACAAGCTGTTTTTAACGTTTAAAAATGAATAAAAGGGAATAAGACAAGAAGTCTCAAGCCAAAAAGATTCAAATGGCTGCGCCTGCTGGTACACGGAGAATAAGGTCAATACTGTAGCTTAATTTACCAAACAAGGGGTTGTAATTGATTCAATTAGCAATTTAATCCTTAAATAAAAATACTATTTCTAAATCATATTTGTTAAGCTTTCAGCTCTGTTACTCTCACAATCTTTCCAGATTTTTTTATTTATTTTTTATAGCATATTCTGTGCAGAGACAGGAAAAACGTCCCCACTTATCACAGACTTACAAATATACACACAACACCAACAGAGTGGAAGGTGTTGATTTTGTGTGTGTCTAAACTGATTTTTAATTTAGTGAATGACAACATTTTTCTTCAGACACTGTAACTAAAAACTGACAGCATAATATTTACATGTGATATCATTAAATAAAATGTAAATCTTTAGATTATTTGTGTACAATACAAATTGTAAAATAATATTTTCTCCTTAATGGATGTGTTATATGTGAGACCTATTGACCTTATTCTTCAATGCGGAAGTGTGCTCGTTTTTGTGATTGTTTTTGAACAACAACACAACAACAACAGAGTGGAAGGTGTTGATTTTGTGTGTGTCTAAACAGATTTTTAATAGTGAATGACAACATTTTTCTTCTGACACTGTAACTAAAAACTGACACTTAGCCACGCAGCATCGATACTCCTGATAATTACAGCAGCTCCAGTGATAAACAGAGAAGTGCTTTAACAAGATTCTCTGTGTAACACCAATTGTCATCAGTATGCACAGTGATAGTGTCATTCTCTTCTCGGCTTGGTCAATATTGTGGGCGCCACACACACACACACACACTCACTCTCTCAGGGCGAAGTAGAGTAATGTGACTCGCTCGCTCCAAGACCGTGCGGGTCACATCCTACAACAACATTGATTTTCCTGATGAGGATCTCGTCTCTGTTTAACCCGACCATGTCAACTCGCCCCTGAACACATCCACACCACCGCCGCCATTGATTCCTGCTTCTCTGACTCCTCAGCGTTTAGGAGTTGCATTTTGTTTGGGTGGGCCGTTTACATCTCTCTCCATCGCCGGGCCAAATCACTTGTCTGTCGGATGAATCTCCAAAAAATACAAATCTCTTGAGAGGCTTTAATACATTCCCCTGCTTGTTAAATCACACATATTATTTACGCTTTGAGCCAAGTGCGCGTTTGGAAAATGAAAATCAAATTAACTAATGTAAATTCTCACATCAGGCATCAATCAATGAGCATTCGCTCGCGAGAGGATTTATTATTCGACTAAATTAAATACGTTTTATGTGCTGCGACGACAGTGAAAAATGCATCATGTGTAAAAGTGAGGAATCGCATTAAGGAGAGTATCCCTGCAGAATCGCAGGCGAGTCCAGATCTGTGACATGATCCAGATAAAATAAAATCATCAAAAAATTATAAAAAGTGCACCCTCTGCTGTCGTGTGTACTGCAACTTCACTTTGCTTTCCAACAATAAATATATCTATAGAGAGAGAGATAGTTACAGATCATCCCTAAATCACATTTTTTCATTATTATCATTCGTATTTCGAAATAATTTAATAATGGATTGTTTTATGAAACATTATGAGGTCAGTCGTTTCAATGTGACCTTGCTTCATAATGCAATGACAACACAGGACATCAGATGAAGAAGAAGGAAAAAAAAATAGGAACAATTATAAATTCCTTCCCCTAAATCTGTCTCTGGATTAAGAGATGAATGAGGAGGAATAATTATGCTTTAATTATTCACGTTTCTCCGAGGCGTTTTTCAGACATCCTAAAGCGCAAGCTCTTCGCTACAAAAGGCATATCGATGCTGATAACATTCTTCAAAATCAGCCTGACCAAGCTTGATTTCCTAAGAAAAAAAGAAATTTCAAAATACAGAAATAAATAAAAAGCCTCCTCACAGTCTTCCTCCCTTCCCGCTCTCCTTCACTATACCATTTTTTACAGCCCCAGACATTCCCCTTAAATACTACCATATGCAAATCGTGTGCATGCAATTTGCATATTTAAGTATTTAACTCCGCATATTTATTGGATTTGGAAGCCTGGCTGATCATTGATTTATCCGCCCCTGGCAATCATATTTCCATATTTGTACGATTTTAATGACGGTGATAATTCAAGGATGCACAGAGTATATGTTTTGAACGATATGTTTAATTATGTCCTCAAAGCATCATCACTTCGGCTGGCTGATGAAGACGACCACGACGGAGAACTGAAGCAAAGAGGGAGAAGTTATCAGAAAATATGGAGGAAAAAAACAGCCATTGAGAGGAAAGATGGTAGATAGAAAAGGCGAGATTGCTGTAATTGCTTTGCGGCCACAAGCTCCGAACCACGAGAAAAAAACAAAAATTATGGGCAAAAATGGAAATAATTTATAGCAATAAAGCACGATGGGAGAGATGGAGAGAGGGACGGAGGAAGAGAGCCGGCTAACCTTTGTACATAAACATGTGATTAAGTGTGACACTCCTTCACGACAAATTCAATCAAGCTTTGAGAGAGAGGCAGAAACCTGGACCTCTTCTCTCCGACGGGGGAAACTTTCTCTGCCACATCCCTTTATACAGGGTGTCACTATTTATAGGTTCCCCAACGGGAGGAGACGTTCAAACACACACACACACACACACATTCACAATGGCACTGACTAGCATTCAGCCAGTTGGCTACATCAAAATGTGCCATTTTGAATAGGCTGTGAAAAGATCACAAGCTAATTCCATTTGTGTGTGTGTGTGTGTGTGTTTGTTTTTTTTACATTCATTTTTTTAACACTCATATCATTTTATCTATTTTTTTTTTTATTACATTTTTATCATCTTGGCAGTAATTCTTATATATAATTTAGACTTGATATAAAATGTAGTTTTATAAAAAAGAACTAATAAAACATTTAACAATAACAGTCAGAGAATTATGATTAAAAATTGACATGTGATATTTAAATACTTAAAAACATAACCATAACACATAAAACACAGCCATAAAATAATTAATTAAATATAATAAATAAATAATGAATCAATAATAATTTCGAAAATATATAAAATTATAATACTAATAAAATAAATGCATAATAATACTAATAATATATTATTTAAATGTCATATCAGATCATATAAATGTATTATATTATATAATAATAATAAAATATTATTTATTAAATATTTATTTTTTAAAGTATTACTAGTTATCCTAGACTCAACATACAATTTGAAGCATAAAAGCTTCTTTTTTTTCGCATTATAATTTCTCTCATTACAGTACATCAATCGCTGCACATTAATTCATTTTAGCATTAAATCTCTTCTCTATTGTTGTCATTTTTATTTTACAGGACAGAAAGTTTTCAATCACTCATACACGTTTCGCATTTCACACGCAAACATTCCCTGGTTGTGATATTAAACAATATTTGGTGATCTGATACGTGTAATAAAATGCAATTAGATGTATGCTAATTTCTGAAACGTATGCATAATTAATGCTATCTACACAAAATGTCATTCATTGGCTAGGTGTTCACTCATTACACTAATTCATTTTAATAGATCTGCGCGGTGGGTGGGGCAAAAAAAAAAAATCAGCCCTTATAATGTCATTGTGGCCAATTCACACCAAGGATTTTACATTTCATTAAAAACCCACAGGCCCAATCAAAGCAGAATATTTTTGAATATTTTGTCTAATAAAATAATTTTTAAAAAGGCAGACGGAGAACCAAGTAGAATATTATCAAATAATAATTGTGCATTGCTTAAGAAACACGGTTTACAAAATATTAGAGTTAATACACTGATACTAATAAAACAACAAAGTTATTTTTAAATATTTTAAGTAAAAACGTAATGTAAAATATATATATTTTAAATAATAATCCCATTTAATAATAATCCCAGACCGCTTTCCGGTCTGTTTTTTTATATTTTGTCTGCCCCTGCCATCTGTAGAGTTATCAGAGCTGATGTTTACTTGCTTCTATTCTTCCTCAACACATAATGATTTGAATAGGCCCTTGTGTGTTCCTTATCAGATCTGGCTGGTGTGTGTATGTGTGTGTGTGTATGTGTGTGTCTTGTGGGATGCTATCAAATGCCTTCTTAGGGGTAAAATACATCTCTGAATATAAAAAAACAAAGCTTAACTGTTTCAAAAATGCCTCTTAAAGAGATTATGCATATTGTGCGTTACTAATCAAATTCAACAATTAGAAAAGCCTTTTAAAAAATCTTAATATTTTAAATCATATCATTTCCTTATCTTGACTCCAAGATTTAGCTTTATTCTGGAAAATAAAAACATTTAACCAACTCCAAAGAAAAAAGAAAAAAAAGACACATTTTAAATACAAAGATGTACTGTTCTAGATTTTAAAAACTTCAAACCAATAAAACAAACATGTATGTATGTTTGTTTGTTTTTTTGTTTTTTAATTGCAACAATTATTTAAAGCTACCATCAAATGAAACAAAAAATAAATTAAAAACATCTGTAACGAAAAAAAAAACTGTGTTTCTGAGTTTTTCAACCTTTTCCACATTGTTTCAAGAGCATTCCACAAGCGCACTGCAGAAAAACAAACCATACACCATAAGAGAACTTCTTGATTTATTCCATTTCAAAAACACCTGACAGGATTTAAAAAGCGAAAGGACACGTGGCTAAAAGTGGCCAAGATTCCAACTTCACACACAGACACACCTCACAGATCTTACACCCTCATTATCATCAGTGCTTGTTAATTGCAGCGGTGCTGCTCTCACAGTGTAAGTCTTCTTTTAATTAAGGTGCTCTATAAGGGGAGTTCCTATTACATGTGCTTTGTCCTTGCCGTAATTGCCCTCCCGACACCCCATTTTCCTCCTTTCCTTTTTTTTTTCCTTCCTCCTCCTCTCACTTCTCCATACAAAGTCCCTGGACATAGTGCCACGGGGCCCCCAGGGACCACACCATCGCCTAACCTCCACGTGACCCAAAGGACCCAAACACAAAAACACGAATAAGGTTCCATTAGTTAATATATTTAATAACATGAACTAAAAATGAACTATACGTGCACAGTGTTTTACATATTCATCATAGTCATTGATAATCTCGACATTAACTAATGTTTCATTAAAAATCAAAAGTCTTTTATTATTATTATCATCATTATTTCTATTATCAATCTTATTATTGTTATTGTTATTATTAATACTATTATTGTTATTGTTATTATTATTATATCATTATATATATTTTGGGGGTCAATAATTGTTGATAATTTCGGCTAACTAATGCATTACTAAAATCGAAAGACTTTTATTGTTATTATTATAAATTTTATTATTATTATTATTATTATTATTATTATTATTATATTTTAATATATATATTTTGGGGGTCAATAATAGTTCCTATCATTTTGGATCCCTGTTTATTTTTCCTTCTCTCTACATATATGTTAAAATGTAAAACAGTATTCTAGAATGTCTTCTATTTTGTCATTTGTGGACAATCCTCTAAATACATATCCAAAGAAAATCCAGACAAACAATAATTAAAATATAATAAATAAAAAATAATTTTTTTAGTACATTTGAATAGTCATTTTAACTCTGTACACTAGCTAATGTTACAAGACAAACAATGTCGTTTGCTCATGTTAGCAAACACAATAGAATAGAATAGATCACGGTCACAACTACAACAACATTTTAAAAGTGCTGTTCAGTCAGTGCAGCAATCATTTTTTCTATTTAAAATAAAATCAACTCGCTAAAAATTTTCAAATAAATTGTATAAAAAATGTATATACCTGAGACAGAATATGATCATACATGCGCTCAAGTCACACATACATAAAAACTACACAATACACATACATCTCATATCTCATATCATCTCATATAAGATAAATCCCATATCTTTTACATAGTCTGTGTGTGTGTGTGTGTGTGTGTGTGTGTGTTTATGTGCAAATGATTTCTCTCAAGCTTTGTGCCATCTATGCTCAATAAGAAAAAAGATAAATCAAGCTAGTCATTTTTTTGTATTATTATTATTTCTGTTAAACCGTCCGGGTGAAATTCTTGCTCTGACATTCAAATCAAATTAGTGTACCCTGACGAAGACACCATCCACTGTTTGAATCCATCCTGAAGCAAAGAACAGAAAGCTAACGCCATCTACTGCCCGAAAGCATCCAAACAAGCAGCACAGCACCAACATCTCTATCCAAGCCGAGGCCCTTAATTGGGAAATAATTGCAAATTTTAAAGGGGACAATTTCATCTCCTCGCCTTATCATTTATTTCAGTTTCTTGTTCTGCCCTGACATGCAGAAAGAAGGGGGGAAAACTTCAATTAGCCACATTCTTGAAAGATGTTCTTCGCCTTAATGTTTCGAGCAAAGAACTTAAATTCATGTAAATAACGAGTCTCAATTAAAAAAAAAGGGAAGACAAGGCTTGGCCAATTATCCCGGCCCGCGGAGTCTCTTGGGTTGAGAGAGCAGTGGAACTCTGCCGGCTGAGTGCTACACATTAGCTCATTGGCTTTTGAACACACAATAAGCAGAAAAGCCCTCAAGTCATTAGTAGGGAGCTCTCCATTTCCCTTCTTCGCTGTTACTCCAAATGTGGCGGGCAGCATTTGAAACCCGAACACACAGAGGACTGTGGCAATTAAATGTTTCTTCTCCTTTTTTTACATAAAAATGATGATGAATAAAAGCCTTTAGTATTTCTTTTTAGTATCGGGAAGCGTGATGATGAATATAGGCAGAATTTGAGCTAAATAAGTGGGCATATTAATAAGTTAATCGTTAAAAAATATATTTTAAATGAATCAAATTCATTTAAATAATTCAAGCACGATAATCGTTGTTTTTTTACCGGATAAAAACTATTTTTAGTATTAGTTGACTATGAAGAATAGTCAATATGTAATACAGATAAATTGTTATTTAATGTTATTTGATCATTAAAAATATACATTAATACAATTAGGTGTATTTATTAAATAATAATCAATATAATCATCATCAACATCATAAATTATTAATATTATTATTTAAATTTAATTCGATATTTAGTATTGTGAAACAATGAACAATAGTAAACAGAATTTTGACAGGTTGATTATTCATTTAAAATAAATATTAATCATCTTATTTACTAATGTTCTGTTGTTAATACTGTTATTATCACTATTGTGATCACTATTACTGCTTTTTTACAGGCAGTGTATTTAAATCAATTTAATTATCAAAATTATCTGACATTAAATGATTTAAATCATTATAATTATTATTTTCATTATTATTATTATTATTATTAAAATCAATTATTTTACATGAAGTTGACTGATAAAAATATACTATTTATATTTACTATGATTTACTAACATCTCAAAACACATTTATATTTAAAAAAAATATTGTTAAATATTTAATATAAAATCAAAATATTATTAAATATTAAATTAATATTGTTGACATTATTCATATTAATACAAACATGTATTAATAATCAAGAGAAATATGGTCTGGGTAAAAAAAAAAAAAAACAGCACTCAAAAGCACATACATAATACAACAGCTAGAAAGGGGTGTATTTCGGGCTTTGTATTCAACGTGTTAGTTTAAAGATCTCAATCCAGTCGATCCATATAAAGTCTGAAAGCAGTATGTATCCATAATGCACATGTACACACACATACTGTAGATATAAGATTTTGTATAAGAAGTCAGAAGCAGGTGTATAAAGCCTCAACTGCAAACATGCTGTTGCTGTTCGCAATGGAAGCGAAGGCACGTATGCTTGTTTACTTCTGTTAGCAGATGAAGAGCAGAGTTAACGTTGTGGCAGCGTTATAAAACCATCATCTTTCTGAGTTCATATTCCCAGCAATACCCACTCTTGCCATTTTTCTTTTTCCATTCTCCTCCACCATAGCCATTTCCTGGGCTCCGTTTTATCTTTTGCGCTGTTTATCTTGTGAATTCCCTCACATATTTCCTCCTCACCTCCTTGCATCTTTCTATCTCCATTCCCCGGTAGCCTCTGAAGTGAATGCACAAATTACATCCCTCCACCTTTTTACTCGGCACTAAATCTTTCCTTTTTTCCACTTTGCTGAGCTTGAATATTTCATTCCACCCATCAAATATGCATCCCATTAATTAAGTGAAATTACTCCCGACTGCCAAATATTCGCTGCCGATGACTGTCAACACAAGATGCACGGCTTTGAACTTCTAATGACACGGCCTCACTTTCAGCTGAGTTACAGCCTTCAGAAAGGCGTCCGCGGGCACGCGATCAACGCCCTTCCTCGATGCCAAAGCCTGGAATTAAGTACCGGTTTCTTTTTCCTCCGGCTTTTCAACAAGCCGCACAATGGATGACACACGCGCGCAAGCTTGACAAGCAAGAACTTCCATTTTAATTATATACCTTTTCCTCATCTTTTAATTGCTGTTGTTAATCAGTCATTAACTTCTCCCGCCCCCCTCCCGAGCCCGAATCCTAAATCTACACGCAACGTCTCTCGCAGCTCAATAAATCCCCGAGCGCCCCTCCCCGCACCGCCTCCAACGTGTAATTTCATTTATTTTTAAAACTGTCATTTTTCCAAACAGAGGTATTTGTTATTTGTTCCAAAGGGCTTGACAGTAAGGGGATTTTAATCATAACTTGCATTAAATTATCAGTCTCCGGATCTGTCAAGGGGATAAATTCAAGACGACGTTAAAGACGCCGCTATTGAGTAATTGTGTTCTGGGCAACACTAATATTACCACTGACTGATTCCAAACAATGGTGATTGAGCTATAGGGCTATTTGCCTTTCACCCTCCCTCGATAATTCCAACCTGTCCGAAAAGCCAAAGGACTCGATATGAGTACAGATACAGGGGTGACAATGGGCCTATTTGTCTCTCCTCCCTCTGAAAAGAAGCAGATGTTTTTGGAGGAACCGACTTCTGGAGTAACATGCACTTTCAACGGGGGTGGGAGTGGCGGGCTGATATGATATGACAGACAGGGCCGAGACCACTTGACAACAACAGGAAGGGCTGGGAAAAAGATCTCAATGCACCGCACCGGGGCGATCGAGGACCCCTGCGACAAAGCGACAACAAATGAACTTTTAATGACTGCGCCGACGCCGTCGAAAATCATAACGGAAAGCTGTGGCATATTTACACAGACCTGGAACATCCAAGCGCTTCTTAATATTGTTATTCAACCCATACGCATCACAGTATAGTGCTAACCAATAATTACAATCTATGAGCTGGCGGCACGGCCATGACAGCAGTACTTAAGTCTTGTTAATATAGGGTGTCTTTTCTGGCCTTCGTGGCAGATTGCGCGCGAAGCCACTTCCTCCTATGTTGTGAAAGAATATGAATAAAACGCCACTAACAATTAGCACTGTCAGGATACCGAAACCAAAATTGATTATCAGTTTGGGCGTCAAATCCGCGAATTATCCTCGCTCGGGTTGAGAAAGATCAAGCGTTATCTGCAAAGTTTGGTGCAGATAAACGCAAATATTTACGCTGCACGACTTGATATTGTGTCGTCGGCACTGAAGAATCTGCTCGTTGGGTCCGGGGGAGGGACCCAGAAACCCTGAGAAACAGATACGTGGCGTCTAGACAAATTATAACCTCATCTGTTTTGCCTAATGAATTATGCAAAAAGGGGACCTGGCTTGGGCTCGGCTAAAAGTAAATATTTAATATTCATCCTCGCAGTCTGAAATTACAAAACACTTTGCACTGCTAAATGTTTCTCCACCCCGGCGAAATTGCCCATTTTGGCCAATTTGGTTTATGCGTCGGAAGACGCTGATTTGGATGTATCGCGCTTTTAAAGCCGGCCCGCTTGGTGAGACTCTTTTTGTTGTACAGTAACCACAAATAAATGGCTTTCACAATTAGAGGTTTAAATAATGCAATGGCTCATGCTCAGTCCTAAGCAGGATTCCAATGAGCTTTCTAATGCATGTAATGATTAAGTGTAATTCAAATACCAACTGTGTTGTTCAAAATCTGACAGGCAATAATTTGCTCTATTATATTGTGCCATTTAATTGCCTGCTACCGACAACCTCTGACGTGCCATGAAGCAATGATTTACAATTACTCCAGCAGTAAAGATCAGGGGATGACAATATAATCATCTACGCAGAGATCCCTTCTCATCTGCCACAACTAGTGAGGCAAGTAAAAATAGTTTGGAGCTTGTAGTTTTAACTCCACTCCATTTGAGGATTAGGAGATATTACAGCTGAGGAGGACGTTTAACAATAGCAGTTGTGTTAAGAGCTGGCTGAGGCAAGTCAAGATGTCGCTTTGCTGTCAGGGACAGGCCTCACGCGCCGACCGAAGGACATTATTGTTGGGGGTAAAGCGTTACAGATGTCGGAGTTTAATCTAAATGAGGAAACGCCAAGCGGAAGATCAAGCAACAGACTCTGTTCGCCCATCCATCCTCTTATGAACTCTGTAAGACTTTATTACCATATAAATGATAAAGGATAACGTAAGGGGGGGAAATAAAGATGGCAATAATTGCACTTCCCCGTGTTGCGTTCTGATGTAAATGTTCCGAAAAAAGACAAAATAAGCAAATCGACGGCCTCCAACAAAGTTAAGTATCCTGCCCTAATTTGAGCACGGAATTATGGAAAAACAAGTTTACTCCATATTAAACCAATGTTTCACAGCATTTAAGGAGCTGATACATAATTTAGCGCTTACAAAAACGAGCACAGCATGTTGGGGAAGGGGGGGGGGGGGGGGGGCGGGGGGGGGCGGTGGGGGGGGGGGGGGGGGGGGGGGGTTGGCGAGGGGGGTCCTTAGAGGGAAGGCAAGGCTGCTGAGTGCACTGCCTGTTTAAAAATGATGGAGGAGAACAGGGGATTCTCATTAAGTGGCTTCACTCCACCCCGAGCAGCAGACACTAGAGAGAATGCAGACAAAATCACAGGCTCGTGTTTCCCCATTAAATATGAAGGATTGTGCAATATGTGCAGGCAGGCAGTTTGCCGGGGTCAGCCGTCGCACTCTTTCTGCTGTTTCTGCAGGTCATGTCATGATGACCGACTTTACCCCGCGTTCAATCAGTTCCTTGTGTTTTAGGAGATGGGGCAGGAAAATAATAACACGAGGCAGGGGGACTTTTAATGAGGACAAATTAGACTTGGGCAGCAGAGAGCTGCGAGGGACGACAAGTTTTATTACATGACCTACATGGAAAGAACGTTTTTCAAATGCGGCAAACTCATTGACAGGACGATCGGCCTCGATTTCAACTTTGTTTCATTTCAAAATCGAGTAAAACTACCAAAGAAAAGTCTTTTCACCACTTCTAAACACCATTTGGCATGCACAAAAGTAACAAGACACTTTTGAGCAGGTTTGAAAACAACAAGTTTGTTTGTAATCAACTTAACTGGTGTTAAGGTAATTAAGTTTAAGTTAACTAAATGAAATGTTGTGCCAACACTAAAGACATGTTCCACAATCCTTTCAAACTTAAATGACATTTTATAAAATATTTGAATTGGAAAGCACATTTTATTAAATTTATATATCACTTGGTTTAATACATTCTTTCATAAAGGCAAAAGCAATTTGTAAGTTTCTAATTCTCGCATATTTTGTAAAATAAACTACATTGTCTTTATTTGCATCAACAAAATATCATGACTTCCATTGTGTGAACACTTTTTTGTGCTTTACAGAAGAACACACACATACAGCATCATTCATACTTTGACAAATCACAGATCCCAAATCAGCCGCCCACCTTATAACCGCAGTGAACCGAGAGCCGAAACCGATCCCAAAGCGGGTCGTGGAAGTGCAGCTCCGCGATCGTTCACCGGCACTACTTGACATGGCTTTTACTTTGATCTCCCCTGTCTCCGATTCATTGGCTGCCGACTTCACTGACTCCAATCTGACCCAGATAAAGACTCTGACCTTTCCGACCAACTCCATTACATGCAGCTGTACTGGATACAAGCTCTTAAACGACTGCGGTTTAAATGTGGCCATTACTGGAGCCGGTGTCTGCAAAGATTTCATTGTCACAGCCCGGCAAAAGGGAAGATGGCCACACAAAATGACTCTTGACCTTCATTTACATTTGTTAATCAAATGTCACGCAGAGACTGTGTGTTATCAGCGAGTCCGCGTCTATCTCCAGAGATGATTTGTGCTTTCAAACAGGTAAACAGGAGGATTCTTCTAGCACTAGTGCTAAAGATATACGCCAAAATAAGATTCAGTAGCATTAACTGCTGATTCGAAACACAAGATGCAGGTAGGATGAGATTTATTTAGTTCATTAAGAAAAAAAGGAAGCCTGAATCTAATTACGAACCTTATAAAGCACACCGCCGAAATGAGAAGGAAAAAAAAACAAAGTTTCGAATCAAGTGACCGCTGCCATTTTGTCATATATAAATAACGCGGAAGCTCACAACGTATTCGTTCCAACAGAATAAGCATGTCGTGAACGGCACAGCTAATGACCTGAGCGCTACATTTTGCATTCTAATTCATTCAGCACCTAATTGTGAGTGGACACCACAGTTAGCCGCCCTCTCTCTCTCTCTCTCCTCGTCTCTCCCCAGACTGCAGAGAAGCCCGGCTCAGAAAGGTCAAAATGGCCGACATTAATCAGATCGCCATATCTACAACCCCTCCCCGCCATCGTTACTGTGCTAATCACTCTGGGTTTGGTTGCAGAGAGGTTTACTCCTAATTATTGTCATTAATAAATCAGACGAGTCAGGCTGTCGGGATGAAAGAGAGGCCGTCCCTGCTTGCCATCCATCAGAGAGGCAGAGTGCAGGAGAGTCCAGTCATTAAGAAGCCTTTGAGACACGCGGCCGCATTGGGGACTCGGCGGCTCAGACAATAACACCACTAACTTTTTCATCAACCTGTGGCTTCAGCAACCAACCAGGAGACGGCGGTCACGGAAAATCATCAGTCACGTACAAAGGAGCAACTTAAAATAAAGGAAGGAGATGCTGCAGAAAGCAGGGCACTGTGGGATTTCGCCAAAGCAACTGTTTGTGTGCATTATGTAGAGAGACTGTTGCATCCAGATCTCTGAAAACACACCGGAAACCTGGGTTTTATTTATTTTTTTTATATTGGAAATGGGTTTTAGTATTTTAAAAACGTTTTATTAACGTTGTTACGTAACAGGAATAGCAAATTATGTATTTACAAATGATGCTAAACAAATGCATTTCACCTGTGTTGAATCGATGCGTTTTACATAAAGCTTTAATTAGCTACTGTCTATTAATGATTTAAAACAATTTTAAAAATTCCAGAATAGCTAAATGTACATTCATACATCCATACATTTAATTTTTTGTAACTATTTGAAATGTTAAATAAGTATTATTATATAGTTTATAATAAAATTAAACTCATTTACAATGAATGACTTTTAAAGGTCTGATTTTCAGTTAATACATTAAATAAAAATAAATAACAACTAGCAATACATGTGTTACGGTATCTCTTAATTTGTTCACATCAGCTTATAAATGAAAAAGCTGTTCATTATTAGTTCATGTCAGCTCAGCTCCATTGATATTTACTAACACATTACATTTGTCAACATTAGTTAAGGCTAATAGAAGCGTTGTTTAACTAATGTTAACAAACGGAACCTTGAAATAATGCTTCTATTAAACAAGGTTGCTTTAATAAATTGATCTTTTTCCTTTCTATTAATCTCAGAATAATATGAAATGTTTCTTAAGCAATAAAAAAAGCCATATTTTATTTTTTTAAAAAAACATAAAAATGTAATTGCTGAAATTCAGCTTTCCAATCAAAGGATTAATTACATTTCAAAACATTAAAAGATGAAAAAAAATTGTAATATTTGATCACAACACTTTATTATTAAGTGTGTATCATTTATAATTAGGATCCTTGCTAATGACGATGATATAGACGTGCAGTTTATTCACAGATGCCAACTACTGTAAATTCATCACGTTCCAGTTCATTAGGTTCTGAATAGAAACATCCACTCAAAACCCATGCAACCATCAATACAAATAAGTGTGCTTGTTTTAAAATGCACACAGACACACACGCTCGCTCTGTTACCATGAGTGTTGAGGACACCAGCTAAAGCTTGCTGTATATCAGTGTGTGTGTGTGTGTGTGCTTCCCATGCCGCGGGCAGAGAGAGATGGAGAGAGACGTGGCATCGCGCTGCCATCACATCTCATCAAATTAAGGAAGTCCATTCCACTTAAACGAGTTCTGTGAATCTAAAATCGACCATTAATGCAGTGTCATGTTAAATTAATACTGTCATCTAAATTACTGGTATGAATCTTTCACATTTGAAATGAGACCAAGAATGACTTATTCATTCTCTGCTATCTCCTCTGATGTCATCCCCATTAAACATAACCAGGCGAGCTGTCTTGGCCTAATTGTATTAGAGTGTTAGGGGAGTGTTAGGCTGTTCAGAAATCATCATTTAGTATGCTGATCAACGGCTTTGGAGAACTGAATAATATCTGAAATGAGTCGCGCTACGAGGCATGCTGCAACTGACAACACATGAGAGAGAGACATCAAGGAGATATGAACGCCGGACGGTATGTCCACATCAATTTGATACAGCCAAAAGAAGAGAAACGACTGGTTTTGAGTGCCTACCATGTGTCTTGCCAATCTGAAATCAACATGACCCGACGCCTGAGAGGTTTCATGACCACACGCCCTGGCATCTCTCCGGCAGCAAAACAAAGTCTTCAAAGTCTGATGGAAATGTTTGACTTCACTGAAAGGAAAAGGGCAAACACTGCTGAAAACTTTTAAAAATTCAGATTTTTTTTCTTCTTCTTTTTATTAATGTGTAAGAGAGACAAGCTAATGTAATCTGGTAATGAGCCAGACCTCATAAAACTAGTGGACCTCAACTCCCTCCTTCAGTTTTATGGAGGCTGGCTGCAGGTGAGACTGATCCTGATTTACTGTCTGTTCCGTACCGAACATCTCATGTTAGATGGACAAAAACACAGTGGAGCGTGTGGTTTTGTGATTGAGGTTAAAATTAGAATTATAATACTAATGCGTCGTTGGTTATCTTTGCATTATGAGCCACGTAAACAATACTGACGTCAACGTACACATGCTAAGAAGGCTTTCTGCAAAATTCACAATTGAATAGCTGACTCCACTTAGACTCGAGAAAGAAATCTGAATGTGAGGAAATGACCACAATGCATAATAAATAAATAAATAAATAAATAACAAGACAGCATGGATAACAACGTCACCCAGAAGCGTTCTAAATAATGATTTTAAATTATCCATAAAGGCTTGTCTATATCTGTATTAAAATTGCATGGCGTTCGTTTGTCAAACATATATATAAATATATATTTCTCTGAACATTAATTGCACTAAACATTTAATTCGACGAAATCCTCAGTTATTTCAAACCGAAATGTATTTTAAAAGCCTTTCACAAACATTTAATTTCCTAATAGAAAACACCATGTTTCAAATACATATATTGAAAACGTCTTACCAGTTCTGTCGGGCCTGACATTTGTTGTGTCAGCAGAAATTAAAGTTATCGATCTAAAGTTTAGATCAACGTTAAAGCCTTGGATTTCCCATGTTAACCAGTTTAATTCCAAAATACAACCAGTTATTGAAAGGGGGGATTGCTAAAACGAAAATTACCTGTGATGTGATGCCTATCGTCATCGAATAATTGAATTTGACAAGATCCTTTAAAGCTATAATCTACAATGTAGCCCATATTTCGACACTGTTTTGAGGATTTGTCAGTTTTGCAGTTTGTTGTGGTGTATTGGCAGAATATGCTACAAAATTAATCAATTAATCAAAGAATGAGGTTTGGCTTCAACATTTCAAGCACGAGTGAAACTCAGCATGCTTTGAAAACCGCATGGAATGAAATCCAAAAATAACATGGGCGTTTGTCACCATCTAGTGGTGAAAAAGAAAAAAGTTTTTGTGCACTCCAAAGGCTGCTCTGACTTTTTCAAATAAATAAATAACTTTCCGTTGTCCAGCTCCATCAAGGATCTGCTAAATTTTGCAACAGTGGACGATATTAGCTCAGACAATAATTTCCAGTTTTGTTTTGTTTTTTTGCATTTATAAGGAAAATATATCTAATTATGTGTGTAGACTTTTGTCCATTTAAATTTGCAGTATGAATTACACATTAAACACAAGCATGTATTATAATGATTTATTTGATTGTTTATTTGCCCCTTTAACCATTTTTTTTACCCCTTTAACAACTTCCTTTAAAAAAAACAAACAAACACTGTCTATGTTTATGGTAAACTTTTTACCCATATTAGTGCAGATTTCATTCAGGGACTTCGAAATAACAAACAAATATTAGAAATTCGCTATATTGTATTGTGATTAGTTTAAAATCCCTGTAAATGACTGTTGCAAGTTTAAAATGTGTGCAATTAGTTTTAATACTCATTGCAAAAAAAAAAAAA
>CAIGQQ010004210.1:1528428-1552079 GCA_903798035.1 Danio albolineatus
TTTTTCAGATGTTTCACAGAGCAAGGAATTTTTCACAGTATTTCCAATAATACTTTTTATTCTTGTTTTATTTAAGCTAGAATAAAAGCAGTTTTTGAATTAAAAAGCAATAAGCAATTAATATTTTTTTATTGTCTACATAACAAACCATTATAATGCAATGACTTGCCTAATTAACCTAGTTAAACCTTTAAATTGCACTTTAAGATACTAGTATCTTTAAAAATATCTTGTAATTATTATGTACCATCATCATGGCAAACACAAAAAAATCAGTTATTAGAAATTAGTTATTAAAATGATTATGTTTGGAAATATGCTTTTCATTAAAGAGAAATTGTGGACAAAATACATAGGGGGCTAATAATTCAGAAGGGCTAATAATTCTGACTTCAACTGTATATTTCAAAAGTTTGATGGTTTGTATGTATTGAAATTCAAACTGATGTAAGATGAGGTTTTCTCTAGAAGAATTATACTTGCTTTTTTTTCTTACTATACTGGCCCAGAAATAAAGTAGGGATGGTGTCTACATCACACTGAATTTACAAAAGTTTATTTATTTGTTTGTTTTAATGCCATATCAGGAGAATTTGCAATATACCGTTGAAGTCAAAATTATTAGCCCTCCTGAATTATTAACACCACTGTATATTTTTCCCCTAATTTCTGTTTTACAGGGAGACTTTTAAACAATAGTTTTAATAACTCATATCTAATAACTGATTTATTTTATCTTTGCCATGATGACAATACATAATAGTTGATTAGATATTTTTAAGACACTATTCCGCTTAAAGTGCAATTTAAAGGCTTAGCTAGTTAAATTAGGCAAGTTAGGGTAATTAGGCAAGCTATTGTATAACGGTGGTTTGTTCTGTAGAACTAATACTATAAATTAACAAAAAGGCTAATAATGTTGACCTTAAAATGTTTGTTTTTTATTATTAGAAACTGGTTTCATCCTAGTCGATATAAAAGAAATAACTTTCTACAGAAGAAATAATATTACAGGAAATACTGTGAAAGATTCCTTGCTCTGTTAAATATTGAAAAAAGAAAAAACAATTCACAGGAGGGCTAATAACTTTGACTTCAACTGTACTTGGCAACATTGGTAATAAATATTCATTTATTCATTTTCTTTTCGGCTTAGTCCATTTATTAATCTGGGGTCGCCACAGCGGAATGAACCGCCAACTTATCCAGCATTTGTTTTACGCAGCGGATGCCCTTCCATGCTGTAACCCATCTCTGGGAAACATCCATGCACATTCATTCACACTCATACACTACGGACAAGTTAGCTTACCCAATTCACCTGTACCACATACATGTCTTGTGGGGGAAACTGGAGCACCCAGAGAAAACCCACGCAACCACGAGGAGAACATGCAAACTCCACACAGAAATGCCAACTGACCCAGCCGAGGCTCGAACCAGTAACCTTCTTGCTGTGAGGCGAACATGCTACTAACTACGACACCGTGGCGCCCATAATAAATATTCACTTTGTAATTTACAATCATAAATGTTTCTTAACAAAAATGCATATATACAGTTGCAGTCAAAATTATTAACCCCCCTGAATTATTAGACCTCTGTTTATTTTTTAAATAAAAAGTAAAAAATATTATTAGACATACTGTAACCATTTCCTTGCTCTGTTAAACATCATTAATCAAAAAATATCAAAGGAGTTTATTAATTCTGATTTCAACTGTATACTGATAAAAATCATAAAAGCGGTTTCAATTTGATCAATGATAAATATTGTAAAATTCCTCCAGAAGGCAAATTTCCCTTAAATATATTTCCTGAATAAATCCTTTAAAAGTGTGCATTCTATTAAAATAGTCTTTGGTTTTATAGTCACTGTAGTTTTATAGTCACAATATTCGGACACAAATAGATTTGTGAGCAAGTCTGCAGTAGCCAATTCTACAACCCAGTCATGTCTGTTTTCTAAATGCTAAATATTCCTTTCATTTACTGATGGATTCACTTCATACAATTTGTTGTTTGCACATTCATCACATCCCATTTGCCATTTCTCAATGTACAGATTCAAAGCAGACTTGACATCAGACATTTTACATTCTGCTAACTCTAGAGCCTCTTTAGCGATTTTTAACTGCCCGTTCATTTCCAATAAATCACATATGGTCAGGTATCAAACAAACAACAAAAACATTATCAAAAGTCTTCTTTCTTTAAAAAGTACACTTTCTCCTTTAATGCTAAAAAATTATAGGATGATCAGTTTTAGAATTGACAAAAATGATCATATATATAAATTATTTAAATATTGCTGAAAAATGGGTAAAACCTAGTGGTGTAAAGGACAATGGCAAAATGAGATTATTTTAAAATAAGTGATTTGGGGCCTAAATACACTAGAATGAAATGTTTCTTTTTCTGACAAGATATTTTGGTCTAAATTATTCTTAGCGTGAATAACAGTTTAGTGGGTGTCCTCAGCCATTCATGGTAAAATTATGACAACTCATTTTCTGCTCAAAAGACGATATAATTAAACAACATTTTTGAATAGACTAGCAAATACATTTAAACTGCATTACTTTATTCTTCTGATGCTTGAAAAACAGTTTTTTTTTTTTTTTACCTGTATGTTATATGCTGCTAATTTAAGATTCACATGTCCACTCATCCAAAAAAAAAAAAAGTGTTTATGGACTTTTTTTTTTTTGTGGCTGGAGAAATCTGTGAAAATATTCTGCAACAAATACTTTAAAATAAAACACACACACACACACACACACACACACACACACACACACACACACACACACACACACACACATATATATATATATATATATATATATATATATATAAATATATATATATAATACATATATACATATATTAAAATATTCAATAAATTTAAACTGAAACATTTAAGCAAACCAGCAAATAAAAAAAGAAACAGATTTTTAAACATCCTCAAAACACATCCAGTGAATCACAGTCAAATAAACAAATGTACATCAAAGTTGAATTTTATTGAGATAATTTGCATTTATTGTTGTGCATATGTCTTGTGTAAACAGAACACACTAGAAAACAGATGGTGCCATTTCCCATAGTTAAAAGGCAGTTTACCCCATAATGTAAACCGTAACTGAAAATCAGATATTTAGACACAAACTCAGAGATTAGTATTACAGCAGCTAGAAATATTATACGGCTGAAGAAATGTATGTTTATTTGGTCTAAATTGCATGAACCCAGTGGAAATAGAGCTTACATCCTGAAAAATCACCATAATTCTGAGTAATCTAGCAGTGAATTGGCTGAACGGAGTGATTGTTTTTTACAAGTGATACAGCAAAAAAAATAAAAAGAGCTGGATTGTCTATTGATCCTCATCAGTGAATGAAATGTCAGAAGAACACTGGGATCCTTTTAAGACTGTACCCTTATCCAAGAATTTCATTCACATCTTCAGACAAATAAAACTGCACCAGCCTAGTCGAGCCGAGTCAGACGTTCCAGTTAGCTAAGCTGAGATACTTCATAGAAGTAAGCTCCCAACATCTTGGTCCCCTGAATATAGTTGGATCTGTCAAAGCAAAAAGAAAAAAAAATGTCAAAACAAATCATGTTAATATTTTTTTGTGGCTAATAATATCCTTTTATCATCATATTAAAAGTTCAGTATCAAATAATATAATATACAGGAATCAGAGAGTGACATTTAATACCATTAAAACCTTTTTAAGACTCTTTTTAAAGTTTCCATACATGTTAAGACCTTGTCGCCGCTTTAGGTGTCAACCAATCAACATTGATACAACCAATAATGATTGTAATCCAAAATAAAAACATTATTCTTATACTGAATAAAATGCCAATGCCTAAAGAACAGCAGATATAACCTTGTTGCCTTGATTACTGCAGTAAACAAAGCATTATGTCAAATCTAGCAGGATTTTATCGATTTCATAAACTAAACTGCACCAAAGTCTCTTTAAGGCAACAATGTTAAACTCAGTTCCTGGAGGGCCTAAGCCCTGCACAGTTTAGTTCCAACCCTGCTCCAACATACTAATGCCGCAGTTTGAGCTTGCAAAATTCTGTCATACGGTGCTGCGAAAAGGGGTGGGATTAAACAAGTTTTCTGTCCAGAGAGCTCATGTTTTGATCCTCGATTGGTCTCACGCAGTCATATGATGCGATCTCGCAGGTCTGAGAAAAGTGCAGTGTGACCGCAGCTTTAACTGTGGGTTTCAAACAAGGCTGAAAAATTCTATTAGTTTGATCAGGTGTGTTTAATTAGGGTTTAAGCTGTGCTGAACTGAGTTTGACAAATGTGCTTTAATGCAAGTCATTTCACTTGGGCCATCTCTTGGGCAGTATGCTCGGGCATTCTGTCTGAATGGGAAAACATCAAACTCTCCAAAATTGCTTGCCAAGCCTATGATTAAACTTCATATTAGGAATCACCAATACAATTAAACAATAATGGTGTCTTTAGTTGCATTTCTAAACGTTCTAATCACAAAATCTGCAGAAATGCAGGGCTGGTCCAAGCCCCTCCCTCAGAGATTCCTTAGTACATAGCGATCACCGATTGGCTCCTGTATTAGATGGCAGGCATCATTCACCATGTTGACTGTTACACTTTTCCCCACTTAAAACTATACAAGTGACACGTCTTGTGTATTCTATTGTCTTTGACTGCACCCAAATGTTTGTTGATTATATAAAAATATATATATAAATTCTTATTTATATTTATTTATTTATTTTATACAAATTTTATATTTTTTACAAATTTTATATGAATAACATGAAATCTTCTGAGACTCGCGAGGTGCAGATCATGGGTTTCACAGGGGGCTTCAGTCACATGATCTTTAATGGGGTCCTTTGATAAATTAAAATTTTCCATGGAATTGACTGATTTAAAATTGGCAAATAGTCACACCAGAGAACATGTTTTTTTTATATGGTTAAAAAAAATTACATTCAAAATTAGTCACTTGTAAAATAAGGCCTGAGGCCTTTATTAATTGTTTTATGATGTAATTTTTTTTTATTTATAAGAGGTTTAATTGATTAATCTATATAGTCACACAGCAATAAAGTTTTGAGATTTGACAAAAAAAAGTAATGACAGCTTTTTTTAAATAACATGTCCATGGAAGACAAAGAAATGCTTAACCATTTACTGCATTTAAAATGATAACAACTACAACACTAAATTAGGCTTGTCATGGCATCTACAGGGATTGAAAACTCCTGATTTTAGACCACAATAATTTATCAGTATGGTGTAGGGCCTCCTTTTGCGGCCAGTTTGTCTTGGGAATGACAGATACAAGTCCTGCACAGTGGCCAGAGGGATTTAGACCCATTCTTCTTGGAGAATAGTGGCCAGGTCACTAGTGGAGGAAAAAGTTTCCTGACTCGCTCCTCCAAAACACCCCAAAGTGGCTCAATAAAATTTAGAACTGATGACTGTGCAGGCCACAGGAGATGTTGCATGAAACCTACAAAACTAAATTGACCAGTGTTTCATTTTCATTCTCTAACTCCTGTATCTGCTTGTTAAGTGTGACATCACGTGAAGGGGCTTCCGGGTACAATCGTTCTATCAGACTCTATAGGGCGACTCATGAAATAGTAATAATAAATGTTTACAAAGCGATGTAATACTTTCGAAAATCAAGATTGTAATATATTTATCCATGCCTAATATCCGATGGCCAGAAAGTGATTAATTTTTTATAAATTGTTAAAATTTTAGTATTTGTGATACAGCAAGAGACAAACGAACATTTTCTCCATTCAAATGAGAAACAGCTTGGGCCTGGAAACAGTATTCCATACGTCACTGATACGTCACCACTTAAGCGGATATTGCAGCTCTCTGGTGATATTTATGTATTATGTTTATGTAAGTGCTGCTGAAGTGGAGATTTATGGCTCAAGAGTCTTTAAAATCATGGATTGTACACTGTAAAAAGCAATTAGTTGACTTTCCATAAAAACACTGAGTAAATTCATTAATTAAAATTAGTAAATTAACTATGTGCATAATTATAAAAATTAAGTCGACTTAAGTTCTTTAAGTTGTTCTCCAAGTTCTTTAGTTATAAGTTCCAGCAGGTTTACTTCTTTTTTTTAAGCCAGCTTGTCACTTTTAAGCCAACAGGTGTACCCGTGTTTTTGAAGTAAAATAACTACTCAATTGTATAGTATAGCTGAAATTTACAGACACAACTTGATAAAGTGTGAAGCAAAGAAGTAAGTGTATTTGTGTATTCTTTACATTAGAATAAAATAAAAACTCTTTATGAGAAGCAAAAAATTGGCAGGTGCATAAAAACATTTGCCTGTGGCATTTTGCAAGTTGTTTGTCATAGCTATGTGTAAATGTTACCTGTTAAGTTTTTCGTTCTGTGAGTGAGCGCCGTCATCAGAGGATCCAACAGGAAGCAGCATGACGTTCTGGCCGGTTGCTTCTTGGAAGGTTAAAGTCACTGGGATGCTTCCTCCCTCACGGGTCAAATCAGGCTCCACGCCAAACACTGACATCATTGGAAAGCAGAATTATGTTAGGCCACAATTAAGAAATGTCAGAAAGAAATACAGGAATTGTTGGTTTCATGAGACAGATTCGCCTTCTGTGGAAATACTACCATTGTGTAATTACCATGCAAGTGTAATTTATGCATTTAAATAGACATGGTCTTTTTGAAATTATATTTTAAAAGATTTTAAATGAATGTATGAGGTAAAGTATTGTGTCAGAAATGCACAAGTGCTTAAGTTTTAACTAAAATTAAAAATAATATTACCAAATATAATAGTACATCACCGATAATAAAATATCTGGACTATAAATTTATTACAATTATTTGTTTATTTTTACATTCATTAATGTGAATGATTATGGCAATAATGTGTACTATGATTATGATATATTTCATAACATAATCATATTTTTTTTTTAATTACAAATTTACTAATGTCCCCTAGTTTTGTCTTGTAGATAGAAAGCAAAACAATATACACAATTTTGTTTGAATATAAATAAACTGTCTAGAACAATAAGAACCAAAACAGTATTTTTTTGTTGTTGTTGTTTCACACAAGACAGGCTCATAATAAATATATAAATCAGTAAATATCATGCAGATGGTGCAACTATTTATAGTATGGTTTGAAATCAGTATCAAAACGTACAAGAATGCATAAGCAAATGTTTGTTTTAGCTACTGTAAATGGACATCATTAATTGTTTTCTCCTATTTTAAAGCATACTTTCATAGTTGCAACAAAACAAATGAAAATAATACTACAATTGTTGTTGTTTCATTTAAAGGGCACCTATTTTGATGTTTTCAGAATGTGTCTGTAAAGTTTCAGCTCAAAATACCCATCAGATCATTTATTATAGTCTCCAGAATATGCCCATTTGGTGTATAAGTACATTGTAGCTGTTTTAGTAGCCTGTGGCTTTAAATGCAAATGAGCTCCTTCTCGGGCGCACATATTTCTCATCATGCATGACATCATAGAGACAGAAAACAGACTCGCATGAAGCTGAAATACAGTTCATTAGTCCAGGGGTCTTCAAACTTCAGCCCACAACCCCTAAAATAATGCCAAGTGACTCGCGACCCTCAAACTCCTTGGAGGTGGTTATAAATGTACAAACGTTGCACACACAACAATAAGCCTATTGAGCATATTGACAATACATAAAGTGCAAAAGTCTAGCAACCACATCATTTTTATAGTCATTATTCATTTGTTTAATCTAATATTAAGCTCAACTAATAAGACTGATGGACACAAGTCTATTCTTGGTTTAATTTTGGAGACAGCCAATCAGAGATCATTCTTAATATTCAGTTGTGGCCTGTATTTGTTTTTAATGTATTTGATTGCCATAAGGGTGCTAGAAAGTTTAACCTGGTGCTATAAAATTTATTCCGCTGCAGTTGACGCTATTGTTGTGTTGTTAAAATAACATAAGCACATTAATCCTATAAAAAAAATATATATTTAAAGACTGATGGCTTTTCCTTTGCATGTTGTTGTTTTAACTAATAAAAACTACTATTTTTATCTTCTGTGGGTTATGATTAAAATATGGTTATTCTAATAGTTTAAAAAAAAATTATTTGATTTTGGAAAAACCTAGCAACCCCGTCATTGTCCAGCGACCCCCACTTAGGGAACCACTGCATTACTCAAAAATATCAAGTATGTTTATTGGTTACACTTTATTTTTTGATAGTCTGTTAGTTAAATTAAAAAAAAATTAAAGTTACATTGCATCTACATGCCAACTAATTCTCATTAGATTATAAGAAGATTGTTAAATTGGGGTCAGTCTAAGTTGATATGTACTTGCAAAGTTTTTTATAGTCAGTTAAATGTCTTTTGAAGGAGCAGAATCAACAGATATTAAGCAGACAGTCTACTAATACTCAAATGGACCATCAAAATAAAATGTTATGCGTTTAATTGGTGTATTTGTGGGTTTATTCAAGCCTTACTGAAATGATGAGTCCAACACAAATGTTTGCAGTACACACACACAGACACACACATACACATATTAGCGTTTACTGACACCATGCAGTCGTGGTGATTATAGCAGTTAACAATTGCATAGTAATTTTACTGTCTTTATTATAAACATGCTCTGCTTTAAAAAATGTTTTAAAGGGCCACAAAACCCCCCAGTCTTAGCGGGGTGTTTTCACACCTCTAGTTTGGAAAAGCTCAGGAAAGTGGGTGTGTCCAGCTCAGTGTCAGGGGAGAGAAAGAGGGAAGGTTTTGCATAAAAATGGGAGTTTCCATTTGTGCAAACACACAGACGCAGGGGAGAAAGACAGTGACTGAATTTACATGGACGTCAGTCATCCAATTATTTGTCAAATTATTAATTTTGTCGACTTTAGCTGCAGTTTGGCACTTTCACGTTTATTCACAAACATTTCCTGCATGTCCCCCATGACAAACGAGATATTAAATGTTAGTAACAGCTGAAGGAGTGCAGATTTAATGGAGTATTTGCAACGCACAGGGTATTTTAAGGAAAAAAAATCCTCCGCATTTCTCTGTAACTAGATGCACTCGGTAGGTAGCATCAGAAAGCCCTGTGTGTATATACTATTCTGTCACAAAACGCGGCGAAAATTCTACACGACAGTAATCGTTTGATTAAGATGTTTACACTTTACACGGATCTTTTAGTCTATAATACAGTAGTGATATTAACGTGCTGTAAACTCAGCAACAGTTCGAATCATTTGTCTAAGGTCTGTCTTTAAACACTGAGAGTACTGCTGACGAAACCAACTAACTTTGCCATCTTAATAAACAAACAAAGACCACTGATTGCCTACATACCAATCAGGGGACAGGACAATGAACACCAACTGGAGCCGTGTATTTTTTAAAAGGAGACGAGCGGCAAATCCGGATTTCACCATTTCCAGATGCAAAAAGCTCTCGGGTAAAAATGTTTCTTACAAATGCATTTCTGTCGCCTGCGCTGTAATCCACCTTGAATCCAGCTGCGCTCTCATAGCGGGGAAATTTTAAAAAAGCCTTTGTTGAAGCACATTTATAAACGCAACACTGAAGACCTGCTTCTCCAAACAATCCTTATTCTTCCACTTGTTTTGGCAACCTGACGTCGCTCTGCCGTCTAAACACTGTAACAGCTACATTCTTCGAAGCTATCTTGCATATTAATGAAATAGTGCACGCTGATTGGTTTGAACAACGGTTCAACATTGGTTTCATGGCCCTTTAAACTTTTTTAAAAAATAATAATCCCGGAGAGTTGGAACAAATATTTTAATCCCAGTTTATTGCAAAAAAATGTTCTCTGGAGATGTGTATACATGTTATTCTAAAAACATGGCGCCTGTCAATCAATTCAGTGGGTGGGGAAAAACTGCACTCATACATCACATTGTGGTGGGCGTCAAAATCACTGGGAATCGTGTCCTATTTTAAGGTCAGGACATTTTTTAAAAGAGACTTGTTGGGTTTATATAACTCCAATATTACAGTGGACACACTATATACATACAGACAGTTCCGTCCAAACAGCTTACAAACGTTTATTTTCATCATAGGTGCCCTTTTTGTCCCATTGACCTCCATCATAACCACATTTATTGATTGCAAACCATAACACTATATAATCATATATTCTTGATTGTTGGTGGTTTCTCCTCCTGGTCGTGGCTTTGAAATCAAGAATTGTTGTTAAAATGGAAGTCAGTTTGGGAAAAATAGCCACTAACATAAGAAAGCATAGTAAATTTGAACAGGGTCTATTGTTGAGGGGTTTTTTTTATCTTGAAAGCATTTTCCCAAAATATGTGTCAAAATAAAACGTCATCAAAAATCTGCTGAAACACAGAATGGTTACACACACACAATGGTTAAACTATCTTTTTTGTAAAAAAAAAAAAAAAAACTAAGACTGTAGTCTTAAACCCTACAACAACCAAATTCATTTCAGAACATCAGACTAACATTGTGTGCTATTTAGATAGATATAGATAAATAGACAGACAGACAAACAGACAGACAGTTTTTTTCAAAGACCGGTCAGGCTACTCTGGACCTAAGCCCAAACGCATAGCATTTGCTAAAACACAGGTGCGACCAATGTGCACTAGAAACATTCATCCCTGTTCAGTGTCTATGCCTTTTCTCTCCAAAAGTAATGACAAATAAAAATGACTTTGTACTTGTTTAAGGTGGGACATACCTATTAATCTCCTCACACATGCACTTGTCAACACAGGCGTCTATTGTTTTTTGCTGACTTCAGTAGTTTGTTGTTCTTGTTCTGTCTCCATTTCTTTTCTGACTGTAAAAGAAGGCCCGGTTCTGTGCTGACGCATATTAAGTGGTGTAAAGACGATTCAAAGTGTATACGAGAGCTACACTGTTTGCAGGATCGCAAAACATTGGGCAGTGCCATTGCTATTGTGTTTAACAATCTATTCAAGCAGTGCAACACATTGTAAACCCCGTCTACTGCAGTGCAGAGGTGTAGGAATGTTCAAAAACAGTATACCATGACAGCCTTTTCAAACTTCTTTTTGGCCTTAAAAGAAGAACGAAAAAGAACTTTGAAGTATACCAGGGCCTTTACTCTATTCTTCTCCCAGTTAAACAGCTACTAACTTTCATGTAATTCAGGAGAAGTTAATGAATTGACATGTCATGAATCCAGCAGCACTGAACTCTCCACTGCAGCTCAGACTAACTTGTTGGCGGCCATCACCCATAATCGCTTAATAATTGTCATATAATTTGTTGTTTTAATGACAACTACATATTAAATAATTGGAGAGTCAGGTATATCCCAATATAACTAGGATATTTGTCAATATGTGTAGAAAATGCAAACAAAAAACAATTTATCTATAAATCATTAGGGCTGTGGTGTGTCACGTGATAAACTTGACACACCACAATGGAGACTTTAAAACGATGCGTTCTAAATAAAGGTCACATTTAAAAAAGTCACGCAGAGAGGTCAGTGGGAGTATTTAGATCTTAAAGGGCTGGTCCAAAGTGTATTTTTAAGGCTTGGTTGTGTTTATGGGGTGCAAAGAAATGTGTGCTCGTGCTTTGTTTCATATATCTTACTTTGATTATATACAGCTATATACAGTCATAATTCCTAGTTCTTCTGAAAGGCCTGCCCTCAAGAGGCTCTGATTGGTCAACTAACATCATATGCTGGGATTCACGGATAGGCTCCATGTCACCAGGAAGCATCTCTGCTATAACATTACGGCACATCCATGGCCCTTGCATGGGGTGTATGCTCGTAGCCTGAAGGGTTTATGACATCATTAACCTGGATGTATTTTTTTTGTAGTCCCCAAACTTCATTCCTGTATACTTTGCTTAGCTAACTCTGTAAAAGTCAGTGTCTCCCTTGCCATTGTACTTTGAGCGTCTTACATTCAGAGATGATGTTTATGTTTACACAGCTCCATTACACATCAACTAAAGTTTAACATATGATATCGTAGTGGACCACCCCTTTAATGTACATGTGAACTTGTGCCATGGTCACAAAAACGTAACAAAACCAACTTATTGTAGTATATTTCATGCCACTGCAGACTGGAATAAGATCAGCGATCTACCATACAAATATATCACGTGTTGTGTCAGTTCTACCATATATCGTAGCTTACCAGTCTTCATAGCCTTTCTTCCAGCCATGTAGTGAGGATGATTAAAGTCAGACACCCAGGCCTTCGCTCCATGTCCCATGTACACTTTCAGTTTGTTAGGAGTTTTCAACTCTGCAAATGTTTTCTCCAGATGGCTAATTACCTGTAAGATGAGCACAATTCATGCCTGTAGTTGGGCTACGCATGTATGCTGCGATATATATTGTGATATGAATACAATTTGACCAGATGACTTGAATAGCTCTATTTGGAAAGATTTGACAAATTAGATCGACTGGGCTGATGAAGTCTTCTTCTATGCAGTTCATAAAATATAATAAATCACAAGCATATATAAATATGACAGAGCAAACAGTTAAATAAACCGTGGTTTTCTGGGGAGTCTAACAGTATTCAAATACAAAAATTGAACAATCAAATGTAAAATAACATGATCATTGGCGTATAAATAATTTTATACAATAATCTAAAAATAATATTTGATAATATCTTTATCTTTTATATGCAATCTAATCCTGCAATGTGACAATTGCAGATACACACATTGCGATATCGATGCTCAAGTGACATACATATTACAAATATCAAAAAAGTCATACATACAGTAAGCAGATAACTCAAGATAGAGTGAATAAAACTGTCAAACCTGCTTCTCCACTACTTTGGGATCCATGTCAGGGACCAGGCGGATTGAGAACTTGCCAATGACCTTGCGGGGGATGACAGTTTTGGCACCAGCCTCAGAAAAGGCTCCCTCTATGCCGTGCAGAGACAGGGATGGGTATCTCCAACGATGCATCAGAATTTGCTCCTGCACAGAAATATTTATCTAGCATTATGAAAAATGTCATATTGACAACATGTTGAAATTATATGTTTGATATACTGTAATGTTTATAATTATATTTACACCCACTTTATAGTTTATACATTTAATTATGTCCATTAGTTTTAATGGTTAATTCATTTATTTAAATTTAACATTATTATACTGTCAATCACAAGAAAAAAATGTGTCACAAAACCTGTATTTACTAACATGAACTAATTATGAACAAAACTAGTTAATTATAGTCCAACAATTACTAATGCATTATTAACATTCAAATTCACACTTGTTAACATTACTGTACAGTGTTAACATGAACTAACAATGAACTGTATTTTCATTAACTAACATAAAATAGCATAAACAAATTTTGTGATTAATGTACTGTTCATTGTTTGTTAATTTTAGTAAAAGCATTAACTAAGGCCCAATACCAATTTTATTTTTGTACCCCTACCCCTTCCCCTTGGCCCTTGAAACAGACTGTAAAGGGAAAGGTCTTCAAAATTTACCCCTAAGAAATGGGACAGCACTACAACACCTGTACACGTCATCATATGTCATCGCAATCTCTTGCTTCATATGACGAACACGACTGCTGTAGTTATTCCAGTTCCGTTACTTTTATTGTTTATCTTCAGAAAAATTACTGAAGGCAACAATATCATGTTATTATAACGATATAATGCGGCAATAAGCTTGTAACTGTACTGTGTATTCACACCCTGGCCATATTCATCATCTAAACGCACGAAAACAACATTAACATTATACTAGCCGGTGTAAAAAGTTCATTCCCAGCCACTAGACTTTTCTGACAGGGTATCCCAGTGTCATCGAGTGATAGAATGTTGCAGGGCTGCTGTAAAGGAGTTATTATTAGGGATTATAGACAGCGAAGTTTAGTTGTTTTTATTTTAGCGTTTTTTTTTTTAACCATGAGGGTAAAACACAAGCGTGGTTTTGAATATAATAAAACATCTGCTTGTTTGTTGTAAAATTCATAATAATAACAAAAGATACTAATTTGTGCATCTCCTGACTTCCGTGTGCAGCTATGCTTAACCCTTGGTTTCAAGTGTGGTTCTGAAAAATCTTCATTTGAAGGGATATCTAGCCCTTCCCCTTAGCCCTATGCCTTTAAGCTAAAAAGAATTGGGACATCCCTACCCCTTCACGTGAGCGAGTAAAATGAGGGGTAGGGGTAAGGGCTAAGGGATAGAACTAGGACTGGGTCTAACATTAACCAAGGGCGTACTCACACTATGCTATCCGAACCGTGCCCAGGCCCATTTCCCGAATTGTTGGAGAAGTGTGAGTGCTCTAAATCTGGCTCAGGCATGGTTGGAAGAGCTGTGAGCATGGTTCACTTGGGCTTTGGCACGGTACGCTTACAGTGTGAGTGCAAAGCGTGCCTCAGCCTAAAACTGAAGAGATGACGTGACTTTTAGGGGACTGTTTTACATGGATTTATTAATCATTCTTACTGCTTGATGAATGCAAAATGTCGTAGATTATTAAAGACGCAAACCTTTTACTGAGCGACAGCTGCACCTTCAGCAAACCTCCTAATTCCTGCAGCACGAGGACTTTATGATTGTTTATGAGCGCCAAAAGTGTCTGATCTGTTCAGCAAAATATTTGACTGTGTGTCACTGCATATCAAACCACTAAAACCATATAATGATATAGAAAGAAATCTCCACTGTGCTGAACGAGATCGATTCTCTTAAACTAAACAGTGCATTATCGATGACGCAAGCATGCTCAGGCCAAATGTAATGTGATTGTGGGCTGTCGGATGAGACGGGGGACAAGCGTGCTTTGGCCCGGTTCAAGGAAACTGTACATACCCTCCTACCTTATTGTAAAGTGTTACCATAAAATCTTGCTGCCTTACAATTTTTAGTTGATTCAAATTCACTTTTTCTAATCATCTGAACTCAAACTGACAAAAATATTATGTTAAACTTTACATAATCTAAAGTATTTAGTTAAAACTTGATTAACTTATTAAAATAAGTTAAAACATGATAAAATATGCGTTGTCTTGTCACTTTTTGACATTACATTTTTCACAGTGCAGAGTTTTTAAACAATATGTATAAATAAACATAAAATTACATGAACTGACACTGAACAAGTGGAAAGACAGGTGTGATTTACTTTAGTGTCATGCATCAGTTTGCCTGCTCCAACATCTTTGGCATACTCTTCCAAGTCAAACTCGATTTTTTCATAAAGCTTCTTCTCTTCATCAGTCAATTTAGCCACTTGGTCGTAGATCCCTGGTACTTTAATTTTCCCCTTGTTATCCACCAAAGTACCTAAAAATACATCATACTTCATACACTTGCCAAGCACAGTAAAAAATTATAGTATGTAAACACACAAAAAAAAAACTAACTAAAACAAATAATTATATAGGTTAATCAAACTGCAAAACAGCTGATCTGAAGAAAGTAACAGGCATTGATTTAGTCTCACCCATCAGTGCAATGAGGTCAGTCATGGCTTCGTGAACGGATCCTCCGAAGACGCCAGAGTGGAGATCTTTATCACAGCATTCCATCTGGAAACATGAAAGGAAGGCACTCGTGTTAGTTGTCATTAATCAAAGCCATTTACGATGTTAACTCACGCTGCTATTCAGGGTTCTTACATATTTTCCAAAATCAAAATTAAAGCACTTTTCCAGAACTTTTCAGGTACAATATCAAACTTTTCCAGCACTACAAGTGTGGCAAATGACATATTTACATACATATTCATTCTTCATCACATCATATCAGATGCTAATCACTACTGTACGGTAAACCTTCAGTATCATGTTTGCCCCAACCCCAACATTGAATTACTGTCATTTATATGATAACATTCCCTCTGCACACCAAATCATGAACTCAATCTCAGCTGAGCACCATTGCTACAAAGTTTCTTTTAAAGTAAAAGAAGTATATTAACTCCTACCTCGATAAAGAAATAGCAGATTCCTCTCAAGCCGTATGTAATGCAGGGCTTGGTCTTTCCCAACCAGTAGTTATCAGAAATGCAGACATAATCCACATCCTTAAAGAAAGTGTCTTTGCGAGAGAAAACCAGATCATCCAATCCCTCTGATCCAGACTCCTCCATCCCCTCAAAACAGAACTTTATATTGATGGGCAGTTCCTATAACAATAAAAAAGACATGTTTTATATACAAAAATTAAACGATGTACCAAAATTTTAAAGGTTTTTCCTTTTCTGTTTTAAAGGGTTTTGCGCTCAGATGACTTTGCTGTCAAAAATGATCTCCATTCATATGAATCCTTAAAAAAATACAAAACTTTGTATTATGCATGTCAAAGCAGTAGACTCAAAAATTATTACTTTTGCTGCTTGTTCAGGGCTTCCCAAACATAAGACTTTACTTGGGCGGGTTGTGCAGGTATATTAACGGCTACCCAAGTATATTGAGAGATGCTTTTTTTCCCATCACTATCATCCTTTTTCACTTTTTTTGTATCCGCCTAACTTCACCAAACCTCCACGATTGATTAAGTAGTGGAAAATCTTCTCAGTTGCCCATTTCATTCTGTGTGGGCGAGAGCTGTCAACACTCCCACAGACAGTCTCACATGCTATGTTGATCCACAGAGACGCACCTTTTCGAAACCTTAAAAAAATATAAATAAAATAAATAAATAATTAAATAAAACAAATCGAGGTCGAGGTTTCTAAATCTTCTAAAATATCAGAGGTTCGGCACCTGCTTTCGCTTTCTAAAGCTGTCAATATTCCTTTTTCTGTCATTGATTTCTCAATTTCAGTATGTTTTATTAATTCGATGATGTCAATCTATTGCATAGGCTATTTCAGCGGTTCTTAAGCTTTTTTCTCTAAGTACCACCTCAGAAAAAAATTGTCCTTCCAAGTACCACCATAACCGGTATTGAAGTACAGTAGTGTAGTAGGTCTAATTAAGCAGCTACAACACTGCACAGTTCAAAAATTGGGCAGATTAATTCCTCTAATTAAGAATATATATTATTGTCAGCCACTTAAAAAAAGGGTTTAGCCTGTTAAAATCAATTTACTAATCACATTGGTGTTATCGTACGCGTCAAAGGGTTAAAAGTTTGTTAATTTTTTACCTTAATTAGTCAGCGATTCCTCTGTGTACCACTAAAAGGAAGCTTGTGTACCACTAGTGGGACACGTACCACAGTTTGAGAACCACTGGGCTATTTTATATACATATTTCAAATGCTTTGGCATTCAAGCTTGATTTCAACTTGAAAGACAGAGAGAGAAGCAAATTTTACCTGTTACTGTGGGAGCACATGACTCCTGACTAGCATGAGAAATAAGAGAAATAGTGGATTTCTTTTTTATTTTTATATAACAGCTTTTTTTTACTTTAACCCTTTGAAAAGAAAGTGTATAACAGTGTTATAATTAATAAAATTATTGTTGAAATTTAATTATGTTTAGTTTGTCACATATAGGTAACTATTTATGTGATGTGGGTAAATGGTGTGTTTCAATCCGGCTACCACCGCAAAGTATATTTCAAACCTATGGGAAGCAGTGTACTACGTGTTTAAAATGAGTTGAAACAACACAATTCTTAAGTTTATTTAGGACAACTTACTTGTTTTATATTCAATCCACCTCAACTTATAAAAATAATTAAGTTCACTTTATTTGTGTTGAGACAACATGAAGCAATTCAGAACCAGAATCCGAATTGTGTGGAATCAGAATCAATTGTGTGGAACACTAAATCTTTTAGTGTACACAAAAAATATTTTTGATGCTTTAGATTTTTTTATATATATAATTTTTAAATTTTTTGACAAAATGTGTCATTTTTATGTTCAATCTACATAAATTAAGTTAAAAAACAATTTGTGCTGGGGCAACAAGAATGAGTTGTGAGGAACCCTGCATTTTTACAGTGTAGATGGTTTTATCATTGTGTAAAGAAACACTATGTCTGCACATATGCAATTTAAAATAAATATTTTGCATACACTACCTGACAAAAGTCTTGTCGCCTATCCAAGTTTTAGGAAGAACAATTATTAACTTGACTTCTAGTAGATCATTTGGTGTCAGAGGTAGCTTATAAGAAAGGCAAAGGCCTCTATTACGCCTATCATGCCTTACCATGCCTTGATTATCAATAATTTAATCAGGACAGCAAGGTCTGACTTTTCTTAGACAAAAGTCTTGTCACATAACAGAAATAATGTAAAGTATAGAATATAAAGTCAGGGTGCAGTGGAAAAAGACTTCATATTGTTTATGACTGCCAGGAGCTTGGAGGACTGCATCCATACATCTCTGCAATGACTCAAATAACTTTTTAATAAAATGGCAAAGGAAGTGTTCTTGCAGGACTCCCAGAGTTCATCAAGATTCTTTGGATTGATCTTCAATGCCTCCTCCTCCATCTTAGCCCAGACATGCTTAATAATGTTAATGTCTAGTGACTGGGCTGGCCAACCCTGGAGCACCTTGACCTTCTTTGTTTTCAGTAACTTTGAAGAATTTGCCCTCTCATGTGGTTTGTAATGTAATGGGCAGCACAGACGTCTTGACACCTCAGGCTGTTGATGTTGTCATCCACTGCAGATTTCTCGGACACCCTTATACTGAATGTAACCCCAAACAATGATTTTTCCTTCACCAAACTTGACTGATTTTTGTGAGGATCTTGGGTCTATGCTAGTTCCAATAGGTGTTCTGCAGTATTTATGATGATTGGGATGCAGTTCAACAGATTCATCTGAAATATCTACCTTCTGCCACTTATCTAATACTTATCCACTTATCTATGATCAACTAGAAGTCAAGTTATTATTTGTTGCTCTTACAACTGGGATCGACAACAAGACTTTTGTCAGGAAGTGTATGCATTAAGTCACCATTGTTTTAAAAAAATCTGATTTTTAAAGCAGTCAACCATTTTGTGAACAATAGTCATCATAAATAACAAAGATGTCTATCCAAACTTAAAGATGCATCATGTACCATCGAAACACTGAGATTACATTAGGCTTACAGTTAATAAAATTAAATTGATGTGTCAAACTAATTAAATTACAAGACTCTGAAATGATCAAAGATCACAAAAAAAACTTTGTTATCTTGTCAATTAGCATCTGCAAATGAGGAACTTTAACAGAATCACAGTTCACTCAGGTGATAATGATTGAGAAACTGAAGCAATCAGTGGATAAGCAAAGCATAAATGTACTGCATTCAAAGGTGAACTGTTTTTAATGCAATGATATGCAGTGTTGTTCCTCACAGTTTCTGTTACGTTAAGCGAACATATACCTGATTTAATTTACATTCTCTCATTTAAATTCTAAGTTACTTGAACTAGATTGAGTAATGCAGTTCATTCTTATACACCAACACTGTCATACTGCTTGTAGTGTATAAGGACTTTGAACAGCTGTTACAGGCTTAATAAGTAAGCAGACAGGAAGTATCATTAAGAAAAAAATAGAGAGAGTCTGCACCTGTCCAATCTTCTGATAGGCCTCAATAATGTTGAACCAGGCCAGTACAGGGCCTTTATCATCAGTGGATCCACGTCCGTACATTTTACCTACAACACAATCAAATGAAGCATGAGCCACGGTCAAATAAAATGTCATAAAGTGTAATGATTATAATGCATTTCTACCTGTAATCTCAGCAAACATTTTACTGTACATTTCAAAGTGCACAAAAAGCCCTAACAGAGGCTCACTTTCCAATCAATTTAACATAAATTATAACTTCACTTTAACTGTAAAGGTTACAAGTTAATTACAATATAAAAAGAGTGTCCTTTATGACAAACTTTCATTTTTGAACATCTTAAAATGACAACAATATTTAGATTTTTTAAATAGCTTTTTACTGTGTTTTGTAGGAAACAAATATTGCGTATGTTGGGTATATAGTTTGTCTAGATAGAAATGCATTTCTATTTATTTAGAAAACATTTTTGTTTGTTTTTTGGTCAAAACAAAGTAGGACATGTATGGAAAGAAAAGAAAAAAAACTGTACAAAATAGAATAAATAGTTCTGCATACATACAGCAAAAAGAAGACAAAATAAAAGCATAAACTGAAATTAAATGAACACATCATTACATGTATGTAATTGTATATATTATATATATAAACACATATTGCAATTCCATGCAAATGTTAACCTTGATATGAAAAATATAATTTTTTTACCAAAATACGGAAACCGTTTCTAAGATTTTTGTGTAAGTAAGTATTTTACAGTACTTTAGAAATACTAAAAAAATGTATTTGACAATGTTTTCAAACTATTATATCTGATTTCACTTGAGTCACACAAGTGGCAATTTCACATCTGTCACATCCATAACGGAGAGGTGTCACATCCATAACGACCCTTTTTCCTCATAAATGCAAAAATATTATATAAAATACAGTGTTGGATGATGAACCATTGGATTAGGGGGCAACGGCTTTCCCCGCCCCCCTTGAAGTCAAGTTAATGTTTTTTTTTTATATAGAGCCAGATCACAACTTCTTTTAATAAACAAGCTAAAAAGCCTATGCAGGGCTTAATTTGTGCCGAAACACGTCGGATCCGAAGCCGGCATCTCTGAAATCTGATCCGGCACCTCATTTTACCTATCCCCCTCCTCAACCGCCCTCTTCCCCCGTCCGCTGGTCACTTTCACTTTTTTCCCGCGATCTCCCCGAGTCCGCAACTCTCCTCATTTTCGTCCGCAACACCCCTCCAGCATCCAACGCCCCGCCATCCACCCATCTTCACAACGGCATGTCTTTTCTGTCTCTAAACGGTCGCGCGTTTACAAATCTCTGCTCTCTGAATCGCGCACGGTCGAGTCCCACACAGCCACTCTCTGAGTGTCAGAATGTCATCTGACAGCAATAACGGTGTTTTGAAGGGAAATTTTTCTTTATCAGTTGTACTTAGTTGTACTGCATGTCCACTGCGTTTCCGGCCATAGAATATTAAATAAATTATTTGTATTGCTAACTTTTAACTACACTTTTAATCCATCACGTGTTATAACATGTCATAACATTAGATTAGATTAGATTCACGCTTATTGTCATTACACATGTACAAGTACAAAGCAACGAAATGCAGTTTAGGTCTAACCAGAAGTGCAATAGCAGCAAGTGTAGAATACAGGTATAAATTATAAGCTGCAGTTATAGAAAAACTGGTGATATTTACAGATGGATGTACTATGAACATTTTATACAGGTTGACTTAGTTATGAGCCCAGATTTACAATAAATGATTATACGTACAGGTTGATATTAATACTAAGTGTGCAGATAGATAAACAATTACAAATGTAAATGTACAGTGGGTGTGTACAGTTCAAGTAAATGAATCAGTGCAATGCAGGTTGCTTATTAATAATAAAAATTGCAGATAAACATAATTACAAATGTATATGTACAAGTGGGTGTGTACATAATTACAAATGTATATGTACAGTGGGTATGTACAGCTCAGATAAGTGAATCAGTGCAATGTAGGTTGCTTATTAATAATCAAAAGTGTGCAGATAGATAAACAATTACAAATGTATATGTACAGTGAGTGTGTACAGTTCAGATAAATGAATCAGTGCAATGAATATGTGCAATTTTTAAATGTGTAAATGTTCAGTAGTGCAGTGACTGTGAGGAGTATAAGTTATGAGGAGAGTTGGGGGGGGGGGTAAGAAGAGTCAGTGGGGGCAGAGTTCAAAAGGGAGACAGCTCTGGGGAAAAAGCTGTTCCTCAGGCCCCGTTTACACTAGTGCGTTTTAGTTTTAAAACGGTGTTTTAGCATGAAAATGATCCGCGTCCACACTAGCGTATCTCAAAATCAGTCTGCTGGTTTTTGTCCGAGGAAGCCTGAAGCGCCAGCCGGAAGGCAGGAGAGAAAACAGTCTGTGAGTAGGGTGAGAGGGGTCCTTGAGAACAAAACCACGACCGATGTTAAACCTAGTGCTGCACAACATTCCCCTGACAGGCAGAAAAAGCTGCACACTTTGTAAATAAAAAAAAATTAACTTTTAGCTTGTACAGTTGTACAATTTAAATAATTGTTAAGTTAGTTACTGCTTCTTTTATTAAAAGAAACAAACTAATACTATGACTCCTTGTGTTTGTGTCGGTGTTAGTCTGAAGAGTCGCGCCGCGCCGCACCACGCCGTGCAAAATCCCCCCCCCCCCAAACCTGTAAACCTAGGGGAAACACTGAAATATAATCAATCTCTTTTGTTCTATAAAGAGCCAACTCTTATCCATTTAATTAGCATTATTTATTTTGGCTTATGCAGTTTAATTCACAGAATTTCTACAAAGTATGTTGTAGACTGCAAACTTGCAGACTTTTTTGGTCACATTCATAACGCATGTTCATTTTCCTCATGTAAAATATGTTTTCTATCCCTTAATATAAACAGATGTTTCAATATAATGTAACCATACTTTCTATGAGAATTTATGTTTTGAGTTCTTACTGCAAATGTCCCATCCATAATGCTGGAATTGCTCATATACATATATATACAGTTGAAGTCAGAATTATTAGCCCCCCTTTGATTTTTTTTCTTTTTTAAATATTTATTATATTTATTATTTAAATATATATTAAGTGTTATTTGCATTATTGTATTGCATTATTATTTTCATGTCAAAATTACTAGCCCCTTTAAGCTATTTTTTTTCAATAGTCTACACTATTGAACAGAACAAACCATCATTATACAATAAGTTGCCTAACTACCCTAACCTGCCTAGTTAACCTAATTAACCTAGTCAAGCCTTTAAATGTCACTTTAAGCTGTATAAGTGTCTTGAAAAATATCTAATAAAATATTATTTACTGTCATCCTGGCAAAGATAAATGAAATCAGTTATTAGAAATGAGTTATTAAAATAATAAACAGCTAATAATTCTGACTTGAACTGTATATATAAAATATTATATTTACATTTATTATAAAAAATTTTTTAGGAACTACCACCTTATCGTGGTGGAGGAGTATGAATGCCTGAGTAATTCTAAAAGCTATGTTGTCGGGGGCTTAGGTGACAGATCAAACTAAGTGTGGTTCAAAAAACATTTATAAGCGCAAAACCATTGAGGGCCTTAACTACACCCAGTATTCACCCTGGCGCCAGGCCTGGGCTTGGGGCTTGTATGCGAGCGCCTGATGGCCGGGTTTTATCCTATGGAAACCGGCTGGGCTCAGCCTGAAGGAGCAACGTAGGACCATTCTCCTGCAGGTCCATGTCGAATGTTAGGACCATGACAACGTAATCACCGGCACAGACAGCGGTTCAGTATTTTACTATATATTATATGAATTGTGCTTTTCAACTCACTTTCATTTACTTATTTCTTTTACTGGTTTCCATATTTTATGTTGTCATTTGTGATACAATTTTCTTTTCTCCTTTCCTCAATCTATCCTTTCCAAAATCAAAACATATAAATAAAATATGTACAGATATGCATTTCATACCCATAACAATTATCAAATTTGTGTCAAAAAAAAAAAAATAATTATAAAAACTATTATGTCGAA